>OY720453.1:53589539-53739539 GCA_963082715.1 Harpalus rubripes | reverse complement strand
AAAATAAAAGATTATTAAATTTTCTACAGATTTGCATTAATACTTTTTCTACATATATTAAAATTAAAATTATCTATAATTTAAATCCCAAAGCCTACGCTTTAAACAAACAAAACTCTTTGGTTATGCAGTTATTCAAATGTATGTAACTGACAAATAAATGTAACTGTCAAAGAACTAATCATTTCAAATTTGTAATAGTAACGTTTCAAATAGAAAAATGTAGATAGAACAATAGAAAATGAAATCAATATAGTTTCCAGCATAAGTAAATATATAGCTATGTATTTAGATTAATAAAAATTAACGATTCGCAAAAAGTTTAAGCTAATTAGCATTTTTATTAGCATTTTTGGATTAGTGAATTCTATTCTATGCCGGTATTTAAAATTTAATCTTCATTTTATTATCAAAAAAGGTAGTTACTTGGATTAGATTAGACTATATTTCAAGAAATAAACTAAAAAAATTATATTATAAATCGCTAATCCAAAAATAAGGATTACCTTAATCTCATTTGTGATTCGGGCTGTAAGTGGCGGGAGGTATTGTGTTGGCCACACCAGAAGAAATAACATTTAAAGGTATTTTTCGAAGAAAAACTATTTTGAGCTTCAAATAAAGTGCCATTTCCGGTTATCCGATTTTCACAAAAATCTAATGGGCTCTTTGCATAATAGAAAAGGGTCGATATAAAAGGTTTCAAAATATTCTGAATGATACTATTTGAGTTAGAGTGGAGGATCCACACATACATACATACATAACACACATACACACACACACACGCACGCACGCACGCACACGCACACGTACACGCACACGCACACGCACACGCACACGCACACGCACACGCACACGCACACGCACACGCACACGCACACGCACACGCACACGCACACGCACACGCACACGCACACGCACACGCACACGCACACGCACACGCACACGCACACGCACACGCACACGCACACGCACACGCACACGCAAACGCATACGCACACGCACACACACACACACACACAC
This sequence comes from Harpalus rubripes, assembly GCA_963082715.1. Lineage (NCBI taxonomy): Eukaryota > Metazoa > Arthropoda > Insecta > Coleoptera > Carabidae > Harpalus > Harpalus rubripes. Next base: position 53,738,513 of record OY720453.1, on the reverse strand, counting down.
ACACACACACACACACATCATCGTGAAAATGTTATAATTGGATTCTAGGGACCTTAAAACGTGGTCATTTACCAAAATCTCAATATGCGATTTTTAGCACGATCCCTATACTTCTCTTACCAAGGGTAGCGCGAGATAAAAATCGTACTTTCAAAATTTAGGGAATTTGGTGTAACTTAACCTTATTTTTGTTACACCAACTATCTACGATATTTTCTATTTCTTTCTAACTATATTACTATTTTTCTTCCATTCTTCATATTCTGTCTTTTAATTTCTAATTTATATAAAAATAAATTCTTAACAACCGTTTGTGTTCGTTTATTTAGCGAGATTTGACATTTGATATTTTTTGACGACATTCATAATTTCATAGCCATCAACCTTTAAAAAATAAATTGTACTAATCCATTACAGGACTAGAATAAGCTATTAATGAACTCTTTTGGGTACTGTAATAGCTTTGTTACAGACGCAAAATAGAAAAAAAAATTATTAAAGTTTTAATACATGAGGCCCGAGAAATCGACGGCGCCTGTGACGTCATCTACACCGAGAATATACGTTTCTAGAGCTCAGTGAGACAAATATATGACAACCGCGCTGGGTAAGTCGTTTCTGCCACGTCAAAACTAGTGCGAACATTGCCAATAGCATTTGCCAGTACCCAGCACGTCACAAACATGGCTGATACTAAATTTTAAGCGCTCGATTTAAATGCATTAAAGTTTCATTTTGATATTAGGGTAATAAAAATCCGAAATTTAACAATTATATTCACCTTAATATTACTTATACATGATGAACATTGATAACCAATAAGTATTGTTTTAACATGGCGTTAGATTGGGCGAGCGCGCCTCCCACGGGATGTTACTTCGAATCGAGATGCGCCATCAGGAGATAATTTCCCTCTCAAATCTAACGTCATGTGGTTTTTTATGGATATATTTCAAGGCAGACATCGCCCTACAACCCTGCTTTAGCTGATGAATCTTATTTGGCAGGAAATAGCCCGAATGTTGTAACGTGTTGAGAGGGGCTGCAGATATCGGTTGCATCAGTGCATAGAGAATGGTGGCTGCCACCTTCAAGATGTTTTGCTTAAAATTTCATAATTTAAAATTTGGAATTATATTCTTTCATTATCCAAAAATAATTTTTGTCTTTATTTTATTAGCCTTCAAAGTTTCAAGGCCCCACCCTGTATTAAAAAATAAAAGCGATCAAAAACGTCAGATTGTGGATTCATGCTGAAATTTTCCATTACAGTAGGTACTCAAAAGAGTCAGGTACAATTTTACATGCACTGCAAATATGAACTTTTTCTATTTCGGTGTTCTTATGAATCTATCAAATATGAACTTTTTCTATTTCGGTGTTCTTATGAATCTATAAAAGCACTGTTTATCACTGAAAACACGACGTTCAGAAGATCTATAAACGTACTGTTTTTGGCGCCTTTCATGTTCTAGAGGTTGTAGTCATGCTTTCATAACTGACATATAACCGCAAAATGGTAAATTGTTTGTGTTGAAATATTACTGCTAATTGTGGATTTTTATACTTTCTCTAGGTGATAGGACTAGAAAGAAAAGAAATTTATAGCTATAGCTGTGTTAGTTAAGAAAGAATAAGAATCTGTGAAGTTAAAATTTCAACAAAAAAATTATGAAACAAGAAACAATGCACTCAGGTTTACGTTGTCAAAATAATTAAAACGGTAAGTTTCATTTATTACAATTTAAATTTATGGTAATGCAATTTTGAATTGAATGTATTGTTATTCCAGGCAGGTTATGAAATGTATGATGCACGTTACTTGAAAATGTTGACACTGTTTACTCAATTTGTGGCGGCTACTAGCAAACAAATATGAAAAGTTGACGTTTTAATCCATGATTTTTAGTTCCACGTTGTGGCGAACTATCGAATATATGCCATATATGTTTTGTGTTAAAAATTGTAAGTGTTAAAAATTGTAAGAATAGCTGTTGCCGTTATCTATGCAACTGAGCAGTGAGTGTTGACAAAATGGTGGAAAGTAAAAGTCTAGATCAAGAAATTGTTCATTAAAGTATTTCAGTCTTAAAGAGTTTTATTTATATGTTGTTTTCTCAATAAAAAGACTTGATGATCTACGTAACGTCCTTCAATCCCATATTCAAGTTTTATTTATGATAATAACCAACACGAACCACCGATATGTCAAATCAGGATGGTTCATTAATAAACCTTGGAGTTCATTGTATGTATTGGTTTTCCTCTTTCATAACTGTATAATGCTTGATACAATGTTTTAATGTTAATAATCAGACAAAATCATAAGATACACAAACTATCAAAATGTGAAATTTCAATTTTTAGCGGGAAGCGCTACCAACATAAATGATAAAAAACACCATCTCATATTTTTGACAAGTCCTTTTTATAGAAAACATAGTATAAAAAACATGTATCATAAGGCCTGTTGACGCACTCGTCCTTTGTAAAACTGGCCTGGCGGCTCGTTTTCCAAACTTGGACTCGTATGTTAACAGATTACCTTATGATACTTGTGTTTTAATGTACTATTCTAGACTCAGAAAATCATGAAAATTCTATTTTCTTGACTGTTTCGGAAAAGATAAATAAATTTTTACAATTTATTGAACTACAAAGTTGGAAATTATTTTATTTCGTTATTCCCATATTGTATTAAAAACCTCTTAAAAAGAAGAGCATTAATGGTTAACATCAAAGCCGTGACGATGGAACTGACTTACAATATAGAAACACAAATACAACTAATATCAACTGAAATTTAAATAATTATTAACGTCCCATCGTATAAAATCTTTATACCTTATATCATTTTCTTCTGAAATTTGGTACCTTTTCGTAGGCAAACATCCATGATTTAAACCCCCGAAATCCCACTAACATAAACGTGCCAATTTAGAAAGATTTAGCTATAAAACAAAAATTCAACTTTCACCCCAGTATGCGGCCAATCCCACCAATAATTTACCCAAACTATCTCGGCAAGGAAACAGATTTTTTGCAATCGAACGCGCTGCTTTCCAAGAGTTATTGCGGAGGATGTAGATAAATTTCTTCCAAACACATACGCATAATTCACGGCGAACAATAACATAATAACTGTCGCATGGAGAGTGCATTGTAAATAAGAACTGTTCACAAATTTTGCAGAAAGGGAACATAATTCAAGATATATAAATTTATATTGTTTTACTCGTATGTTCAGTTTTAAAATGTTTTCAACTGGAAGAGTTAAAATTTCATGTACCACGATGAATTGAAAAATTCCCAGCCTTACACAGGATAAGTTTACTAATATATTATTTCTGTTTTACGGTATTTCTCAACATATTCGTAGCCCCAGTTTAAGTTTCTACACTTAGTCATCGATGCTGCAATGCCATGATCCTGGTCTTATAAATTTTTCGCACTGGTATACCAAATACTCCGTTACGGCTGCTACTTTTAGCTACAACTTCTTCAGTGGACGAAAATCATTGCCTCTCCAGGTGTTTTTTGAGTTTCAGAAATGAACCGATGAATTTCAAAGCGTTTTCCATTTATATATTTATTTCGAACTAGCTGAGCTTTACGTGTTTAATTTATACTTTTCAAGCGAACTGAACCTTATTGAGTATTTTTTTGCACTTACTAATAGTGTATTCCGAAATCGAACCAAGCTACCTGCGGTTACTTTTTCAGTAACGGGTTGTGTTTTCGGAACGCAGTTACTGAAAGCTGGTAACTTTTCTGTAACCACGCTAACCGTGCTAGATCGGCAGTTGTGGTGCGATTACATTTGGGTGCATGACAAATGAACTTTTAACTATTTTAAATTTGTCAAAATAAGGTTAGCTGTTAGCTGGTCTGTTTTTTTTTTAGTCCGATGTCGGTAACATTGTAACCGCGGTTAAACTGTAAACATTTTCAGTGGTTACCGTGGTTTAATTTCGGAATACACTATAAGATCGTCAGGTTTTGCAAGTACAGTCTGCCATATTCTTATATTTTGAGTTGTAAAGAGTGTCTGTGTAAGTGCAATGGATGTAATAATAGAAGATTATTAGAAACATACTTGTGTAAATATATATTCAAATAAACAGTTGTGACTGTACATAACCTTTCTATTTGATAGTGACAGCTAACAGCTAACTTACACTGGAATTTTGTAACATGTTTTATTTAAAATGCACTATGTATGTGCATTGTACAGCTAGTGCCGTACATAACGTCATTAACTGCGCTTAGTGCAAAACTAAATATATACCTAAATGGAAAACGCTAACCGAAACTGTCCGGATAGTTATTCTAGTTGAGCAACACACCTTTCGATAGCATTTCAAATTTCAAACTGCTTTCTTTTTATTTCTTCACGAAGTTGATGTAACAAGTTCATGTAGTACCCATTGCCCAGTGATGGTTTAACTCTTAAGAAGGTAATTCACCTTCAATATTGCCTTTGCATCCAAAAAATCAGAAACCATTACTATGGCAGCAGACACCACCATTGCTTTTTAGAAGATTGTGAACCCTTGAATATATCTACTGTTTCGAATGTTGGTTTGATTCAGGCTGATAGTGGTAAACCCGTGTTTCATCAATAGTAACAAATCTTTCTATAAACATATCAGAATTATCTTCATAACGGAGCAGCAAGTTGAACGAAAAAATACGTTTCTGATAAACCGAGAGAATCCAGGGGACCCACCTCGCAAAAAATTTGTTGTTCCTAAATCATTGGTGAGAATGTTTTAAATTTGTAAGTAGAAGATGTTCACAGCCTCTGGCATTTCGCGAACCTTAATACGCTGACCTGCCATGACAATTGACCATATTATGAATCAAATTGACGTTTTCTGCAACGGACAAAAATAACTAATATTTTCAGGACGTCCACTGCGGTTCTAATATTTAATGCTTTGCTTTCTGTTATGTTTAGTTTTAAATTTCCCGCCAATGTTAGTCATAGACACTATACTGTAACTACATGCACAGTAACATTCATTCCAGAAAGCAAATGGCTTTACGTTTTATTACTTTTACGTGTTTCTAAGGAATAAAGTTTCATTCAAAATACATTCAAGATATATTTTCACTTTCCATCCCACTTTGAAATTCAGCTGTACACTTTTATATCCATTTAGTATGAAGGACAAGATGTTCAAAGTATTTGCCATATCTTCAAATATTTGCTTAGGTGTTAATGTTTTTACAGCTAAAATCCAAAGGCAACATAAAACCTAGAATAATGCTTTTTGATGCACTAATACAAAGCGTCATGATGTTGGGAGCAGAGGTATGAAGATGGGAGAGGCAAGAGGAACTAGACCTAGTCCAAACCACATACATAAGGTGGTTAATAGAAATAAATAAAACAAGACCAATCTATATAACCTTAAAGGAGATTAGAAGGGACAATTTGGAAATTGAGGCAGGCAATAGAGCAATGAAGTTTGAAGAATAAATTTTGATAGAACAAAAAGGAAAGATGATGGGGGAATGTTACAAAGAAATCAGAAAAAGAGATGAAGAAAAATGTAGGATGAGCAAGAGAAGATTTTTTTAAAACCAAGCATACACATCTACTGAAATAGACAATGAAAAAGGAAGACCCATAGACATCTAGAATCAGGAAATATTTAGTAACATTGAATCTTCCAAATGTTATCCTAAATATAACAAGATAAGAACTCTAGATATACCTCGATATTAAATGTTTGAAATGAGAAAAAATTTAATACGTCCGGAAGATAGCAAGGTACAGGTGCGGTAATGAAGAGATAGTCAACGATAACTGGAAACCCGGCGAAGTGAGAAGATGCAGACTATGTGGAAAAGGATAGCAAACAATAAAACATCTTTTACAGGAACGCGGAAAACTAAAATAAGAGAAGAAACAGAGAAGATATCCTAAAAGATTCAGGAAAAGGGTTAAGATGTATGAAATCAATAGAAGAAAGAAAGAGAACTCTAAAATAGTAATTTGTAATAAATGAAAGCACCTGTATATACAGAGTGTAACACCAAAACTGACCACTGCCATTATTTTCTTTATTATTATAGTTACAAAAAAATACTATAAAACAAAGTTGTAGAAGGCCAATGGAGACATCCCATAGAGAAGAAAATATTTTTTAAACCAGTGGTTTTCAAGTTCAATCGCAAAGTTATATTTTTTCAAGAGGGATTATACTAAGTTTTATACCTATTCGATAGCGTATTTTTTACTAAAATCAACCTTCTATTCATTTTATATCCTTTTATAATAAAAATATTGAGAAAAATCCTATTGAAACTTAAATAAATTTGATTTTTTCAGTTATTTATTATTTATACATATATGATAAATAAAGCTGCTAATTGTCAATTTTAATTATTTAGGATGGAAATCAAATAAAATACTATTTATAAAGTTATTAACAAATAACTGTTTCGTTTTAATTTAAACTCAATTTTTTTCACACATAGCCTACTAAAAAATAACTATAAAAATCATATTTAAGTTTCAATTGAATTTTTTAAAATATTTTTATTATGTAAGGATATAAAACTAATACATGATTGAATTTTAAAAAAAATACTCTATCGAATAGGCATAAAATATATCTATAATCCCATTTGAATAAATATAACTTTGTGTTGTAACTTGAAAAACACTGGTTTAAAAATATTTTTTTCTTCTTTAGTGGGATAATCCCCTTGGTCTCCTACAACTTTGTTTTATAGTATTTTTTTGTAACTATAATAATAAAGAAAATAATGGCGGTGGTCGGTTTTGGTGTTTCACCCTTCTATTTTTCATGGATACAAAATATATGTTAAACCGAAAGGCAAATAAAGATTATTCACACTACTTTTGATTTTAAATACAGTTTGTATAGGTACAAATTAATTTATTACTATTTAGTGTTCACTGCTGGAGATTCTAATTTGAAATGCTTAATAAATTAATGTTATTCTGAATTTTTGTCATCTTAGTTTTTCCGTCTAGACAGTTTCTTCGCTGAAAAGCTTATCTTAGTTCAAATATAAATAAACATTGCGCTTTTATCTTAACAACAGCTTTTAATTTATTAAAACGTTCTCTTTCCTCGTTAGTGGCAAATGATGTACATTTCAGATTCTAAAAACTTCCAAGCCGTATAGCATTTTAAGTAGTTTAGCATAAAAATCTATTAGAAGAAGAAAGTTAAAAGTTTTCGTTGCTGTTTACTTACAGAGAAAAAGTACCCTTCTCAAACGGCGTCCTTTTTTCATTTTAAACTTCATATTTAATTTAAAGCAGTTGTCGGCGCGGTGCACAGAGTCGTAGTAAGGGGTAGTAAAAGTTTCACGGCCGGTAAATAACGTGGAGTGTAGCGACAGCGACACAAAGTGACTTTGTTAATATTTGTATGCAAACATGTCTGAGGGGCTGATGCTGATCATATCCATCTGCATTTGAGGACGAAGAAACTTTTATGCAGCGCTATATTGCTCACATGGGTGCACTTCATGGATTTTTTATGGGATTAAATTGAAAAACTTTAAGGATATTAAATTTAAAAAATTTCAAAATTAAAAAGATTAAATTTGCGTCCTAATCTTATCGAAGTATTTTAAATAAAAGCTGTTTAAAAACTAAGTAGATTTTTATTTAATTTTTGGTATGACAATACTTGAATTCATCTTAAATGTAAATAAGTTTGGACTACTTAAATCTCTCATTTACATACTTATCGGCTCATCAATAGAGAAACTACAAAAACAGGAATGACATTATACATTATTTTTTTAACAATAATTATGATAATTTTCTATCATTTTAATGTATCGTATAACATTAATGAATGATTTCCTATTTTAAATGCTACGTAGATATGGCGCTGCTTGTTTTTTACAATTTTTTATTTCATTTTCATTGAAACCCAAAAACAATATAGAATTTTGTATTGTCTTCTCTCATTAAACTCTGCATTGACAGTATATTTTCAATAATAAATATTATAACATTCACATTTGTTATTAAAATAATCATTTATTTTATAAGTGTACAATACTTTTACATACTACTTACGATTTTTATTGCCAAATTTAAAGGATAATCTTGACTTGGCAATGACATTTATGCCGTTCTGATTCACATGTTTTATACGTTCTTTTTCAATACTTCTAGCTAATTCATAATATAATTCAGTTAATTGTAATTAAATTATTCAAATCTCTTTTTATATCAAATATATTTCCATCTAAATGACAACATTGAAATGTCAAATGTGATATTTTTATCTTTCTTTTTCTTAATCTTGCAATAAATGAATAGACAGTTGCCTAGGTTACACGACTTACGAGATTTGTGGTTTTCATATCCATCCTACCATGAATATGAAATTATATCCGTTCAGTTAACTAGTATTGCCTATATATCCATTCCGCAGATTGTGAAGAAATAAGGTTTTCAAGTGGGAGTAGAAAAAAATATTATCACATCTAATTTTTAAATGAAAAAGCAGTATGTGCCAAGCCCAATGTTGTACAATGGTATATGTATAATACGGTATTTCAAACGAGCTATAAGTAACTTACATTTACTTATAGCTCGTTGGGTAATTCACTAATTTTCTTTTTTATAAGTCGTTCTTTAAAAAAATAATAATAAACACCTTTTCTGTTTCTTCATACAATAACCTGTATTGCTTTTTTTAATCTTCATCTATCATGTATCCTCCCAGGATTAAGCTTATTTCTGGTAATACCATTAGTTGTTAATAGAGCAGTAAACAAAGAAACGCTGCTCAAATTGGTATTTCAAAGTATTTCTAACTTTGTACATAAGTACTAAATTTTAAAATTGCTGTCTCAAATTGAAAATATCACGAAATATTAAACATTTAAATGCTTAAATTTTTCATTCTCATGCCAAAGATCTAATTTGTAAGTACTATAAAACGTCAAATAGCACTATAATGTGTTTTTTTTTTTATTTTACATTTCTCTGAAATGCTTTGCTTTAATTATAATTTGTTTACAAAAACTTTTGCTTCAATTATAATTTGTTTACAAAAAGTTTCGTTGCTAATTTTTCTAACAATATATATAAGCCAAACTTTTAATTTTCAACCCTATATATTTTGTCCAATTTAAAAAGTATATTAAATTTGCTATCCACCTGTATAAAAACAATCATATGTTATATTATTAAAAAATAAAATGGCTAATGATTAAAATATTAATTTTTTATTAAATGTAGGAGGCATTGCAATACAGATTTCTATTTTTTAATAATACAACATACGATTTTTATTTATACAGTTGTATAGCAAATTTCACGTACTTTTCAAATATGAAAAATATATAGGATTGTCCATTTAAAAATTAAAAGTTGCTATTAATTTCTCCAAAACCGGAAGTAATAATATTGATCTACTTCCGAAATTTTATAGAGAAGTTAACATACTATAATTTATGTTATATAGTTGAAATCGCTAATAGTAATAATAAGCGAGATATTTGCTGGTTTATTTATAGTCGGACATGCACCTGTATATATATATATATATATATATATATATATACAGAATGTTCAATTAAAGTGTTTCACTATTGCTATCTGGAGAACCGTAAGAAATACGAAGTCGGTTAAATTAGCAAACAATTTCTATATTATAAGACTATTAAAATGAGCATTACGAAATTTTTTTTTTCAACCAGTGGTTCTCAATATACAGTATTCAACTTTTTAATTTTAAATGAGAACCTATTTTTTTTATTCGCCTATTCCATTCAGCATTTTTTTCTGAATACAACGATATAAAATGTTTATACCCTTACATAATGAAGAAAACTAGAAAAATGTAAAAGGAAAATTATAAATAAAAATAAAATAAATAAATATATCATCACGGAATATTACCCATTGCTGGGTGCGCCAATCTGCTTTGTACACAGATATCGGTAATGATGATGACATATTTGTACCGTGCGGGCGTTTAGCGGGCGTCACCTCACGGGCACTCATTGCTGGCCTGGAGAGTGCACCACAGGGGTCAATTTTGTGCCATTGAAAATTCGAAATATTTGGCGTCGGTCGGGATCGAACCCGCTTCCCCAGATTCGCGACCAGACACTCAGGCACGCGGCCACGAGACCCCATAAAAGAAAAATTATTTTCATATTTATTTCTACATGTAATCAGAGTGCCATGACAAAAACAATTGAATATTTTGTTTTCATCATTGTTTGGGCGATTAAGATGCTTTAAAAATATTATAAAAATTGTTCAAAATTATTGCCATGCTGATTTATACATAATTCCAGCCTTCTGAACATATTATTTCTTACTTTTCCTAAATTTCGGCCGCCTATGTGGGAAATAATATTTTCGATTGCATTTTTTAAATGCTGAATATCTGGATAGATAGTTTTGTAGACTTCATCTTTAACATAACCCCATAAAAAAAGTCCAGGGGATTAAGGTCTGGTGATCTTGCGGGCCACGGAATAGGACCATAAGTACCAATCCACCGAGTTGGAAACCGTTTGTTTAGGTAATCTTTAACTTGACGCGAATTGTGAGCTGATGCACCATCTTGCTGGAAATGTTTCCCAACTCAGCTACTGGTATGTCTTCCAAAATAATACCCAGCATATTTTGAATTAAATTCAGATATCTGTTACCACTCAATGTACCTTCGTACATGTGTACGTAAATATTATCACTGAAAATGGCACACCAAACATTTATATTAAATTTTCGCTGGAAACTTCTCTCTCGTACAGCAACAAGATTTTCTCGGCTCCAGTAGTGTGTGTGTTTTCTATTTGACATACCATTATTAGAAAAATTGGCTTCGTCATCCTCATTTATCAATAAATTACAAAATTCTAATCTTCGTTCACGATCACCAGGATGTAAATGGTGAATTTTAATCATTTTGAATGATCTGTATTTATGTTTCTTTAAAATATGCTAATATATTTATCTCAGCTTCCTGATCTTGTACGCTAACTCACTTCGATACGAATGCATCCGTATTAGCGGCAGTGCTAATTCTAATTATCTAAAATACTGACGACAAGGAACTCGCCGCTTAGGATAACGTTTCCTTACATATTCTTTGCAGCAACAGTATTTTTCAGAGATAATATGAAAACTTATCATATTCTTTCTTCGTGCGTAAAATTTATTTTAACACAAAAGAAAACAAGAAAATTCATAAACGAACTACTTTGACATGTGATACAAAACAAAAAATTCAATTGTTTTTGTCATGGCACTCTGATTACATGTAGAAATAAATATGAAAATAATAATTTTTCTTTTACATTTTTCTCGGTTTTTTCGTTACGTAAGGGTATAAACATTTTATATCATTGTATTCAGAAAAAAATGCTGAATCGAATAGGTGAATAAAAAGAAATAGGTTCTCATTTAAAATTAAAAAGTTGAATTCTGTATTTTTAAAAACCACTGGTTGAAAACATTTGTGTAATGCTCATTTTAATAGTCATATAATATAGAAATTGTTTGCTAATTTAACAGACGTATCTCTTACGGTTCTCGAGATATCAATAGTGAAACACTTAAATTGAACACCCTGTATATATATATATATATATATATATATATATATATATATATATATATATATATATATATATATATATAGTTAAGGAGAAAGTTAGTGGGAATTTCAGTGTAAAATATTGATTCTTTGTAAATTTAGTAAAGCTTTCGCCTTTTATTTATTTTTATTTAAGGCTTCTTCAGGACTGTAACATTATAATGTGGAATCTATATCAGTAAAAATTATTATAGAAATATTGTCATCGTTTAAGAAAATCTGAATATAACACGAATGACTAATTTTTTTTCTAACAGAATAAAAAAAGATCTCTGGGGGAATTTTTCCTACGCATGGTAAAGTCAATACCAGCAATAGGTGGACATAACCGCATTTGGAATCTCCAGTGTCGAATTCCCTGTTCCTGGGTTGGCGTTACCGTCACGGCGATTCATTACACCGGCGGCATGTATAATTCACGCCAACTGCTTTACCGACCACGGACGCCCAGCGACGCCGTCCGCGGAATATCAATGCATTTCATAGACTCAAGCGCCTGTTAATAATAAATGCAATTGCCGAATGAACGCGCCCGGCGAAACCAAGAAATACGGCAGAGGGAAAAATATGCTGGAGGAGAATATTTAAGGACATGAAGAAATATAAAACTATATGTTTGTATCAGTTAAGTTCTATTCCAATCCACGTCAAATTTTCAACTTGAAAATTAGAAATAATAGCACTAAAGTAACGCCTGTGGTCTGTGGTATTCTCTTCACGACGTCTTTGAGAGTTCATTAGTAAGTGTCTGCAGTTATAATGTCAATTGTGTATAGTAAGTTAAATGCAAATCATTTTTGGGGATTATGCATGAGGTCTCATGGCCGACTCGATTCAGACCGACGCCGAAAATTATTTAGAATTTTAATTGACATAAAAGTGACCTCTGTGATGCACTTTCCACTCCAGCGATGAGTGCTCGTGTTATTCGGTTAATATTGAGCAGTATATCCGGAACCGGAATTGGTACTCAACTTTTTTTAAACTCAAATAAAATAAATTTTCCACTTTCCTTTTAGTCATTTTGATACACAACTATTTTTGACAAATTATTTATTTGTAACTTTAAATAAGAAATTGAACGATATGGAACTGTGGACATTACAAGTTTTATCAATTAAAGTTGCAAATATTTTTTCTATAATTTCGACTGGTGTAATGAGGTCCGATACTAAAAAAAGTTGCATATATTTTGCCTTATTATGAAAATATGAGTAATTTTAAATAATTTTATACCAAAATATTTTTAAAATATAAAACTTTTCATTCATAATTTTAATAAAAACTTCAATGTAGTTCTAGTACTACTAAGCGAAAAGAATATATTTTTCTCTAACACTATTATGGAATTCACATATTCTGTAACTGAAAACTGTTAAAGAATGAGCACATTCCGTAACACTGTTACAGAATATCATAGCCCACTAGTTTTACAATTCACCCATTTAAAATACATGGGTAAACGCAATTGTTTTCAAAATCAAGTCGGCTTTGCTTGGCGCTTTGTTTCTTTGATTTTGTCACCTCAAATGCCTCAACTGTCAAATTATAAAAGAAATGATTAAAAAATCTAATTATACGCCTTGTTTTACGCGTTTTGAAGCTTTTACATGGTAAGTTAAATAAAAAATTATTACTTTTGTAATATACCAATAATATTTTATTATTTTTAGCAAAAATGTCAAGTGACGAGCAAAATATATTTTTTAAATGGTGCTAGAGAAAGTATAGTCTAAAACTAGTATGCAATAGTATTTCCGCCACTCGCGAAACCGTAGACCTCGCCTACGGCTCGCCCACGTGGAAATTATCTATTCCACACTAGTTATATATTAGTCAAAATTTGTGAAAATAAAATCCATATATTTATATATAATTCTATATTTATTAAAAATCTTTATTACAACAGAATCTTTGACAAGGTAACCACCTGGACATCAATAGAGGGTTATGATTTTGACGTCACACGCAAGAAAGAATGCGACGATGTAGAAGTTGAGATGGAAGATCGGATTACAAACAAACCACGCCATTTTTAAAGTTCTGTCTTCTGTCACTTGTGTTTTAACACTTGAGATTTACATGTGATTCAATGTTTTCGGACGGCTGTGGAAACTTAAAGAATTTCACATTTGTCATGTATTCTTTATAATTATTACGGGAGTCACTGTTGCAAAGACCATACACTCGCTTGATACTTGGCACCATCTTGCAACTGTCACCACGACAGAGATTTGTTTGAAGTAGCAATGGAGTGAAACGAGTCACAAGTGTAGTACAAGGAAAATACCAATAGATGGCAGCCCGGAAATATACCTCTGTATAACCCTCCATTGTGTTTATGTTGACTTTGAATCTGAGCTTTCAAAAGCATCTTCCATGTTTTATAAATTATAATAGTTATTATTTAAAAAAAACACACACTGTAAAGAAAATCTCTCCTACGATGACAACTCGCAATGCTAATGATAGCTGACAATTGTATTGGCGATCTGACGTCACATACAAATTTTAAAAACAATTTTATTTCAAAAACCATACATATTTGGGAAGTGTAACAAACACTAAAATTCTTCACTTTATTCAATCTTCCAGAAAAAAATGTGTACCGGGCCCCAGTACATCTTTTGAATTTATATCTTGTACTTTAAAGACAGAGCATAGGATGTTTAAAGATGTATTTAAATATTTACACATTTCAGTGCAATAACCAATGAAACTTTAATCAAAACAATCAAATATTCCTACCTGTTCAACCCTCTTGTTCCCTTTCCAAAGTCCTGCAAGGTCCTTTCTCTTTGCTATTCCGCCCCCTTTGTAGCCGATGGCAGAATTACATCCTAACATCTACCTGCAGATATCTTAACTACTATACGAGTATCTCCTGTTGTGCTATCAATACACATGCACAGACACAGTGGCAGTGGCAGTCCTGCGAGGGTGACTAGGGTGAACGACCCTTAGCTCCTCTATGATGTGATTGAAGAATAACGGGGATGTGTTTAAAATTTTAATGGGGTGGCTTTATTATGTTTTTTATAGACGACATAAATGTACTTAATAAAAAAGTAATGATAATAAAAAATATTTATTGTCGGTGCATAACGTGGAATTAGTTATCGTAAAAGGTTAGGTAATGGTAATTATTGGAAAATACATTGAATAAGAAGGTTATTATTTGTACTAAAAATTGTATAAAATTTTATAGAGTTTTTACAATGAGTTCGGATATTCCTATGAGCAGTTTTCAAAATTAATGTCTGCATCACACTTATATCACATTATATATGATTCTTTTCTAAAGGGTTTTCATTTTTAATGTTCGGATTTTGAAATTAGATAAAAATCAAGCAAATTCAAATTCCAACAAACTTTTATTATTTATTGAAAGTATAATTATTGACATGAATAATGGAAAATAATATTATTGAGACTATCATCACGGCTGCGTTTACTTATATACGTGAAATCCAATTTTCAGTCACATTTTGGTAAAGTTGAACTCCATATACCGGCTATTTCGCATCGTATTGTAACTTGTAAAAATCAAAGAAATATTATTAAATAAAATAGATGTTTATTAAAACGATAAATAAATAATAATAATGGCGATTACTAATATTAAATACTAATATAAGACTACGATTATAATTAACTAGTTAAACACCAACACTATTTATTTATTTATTTATTTATTTACACGATATTATTGATTATTTATTTCGACTATTTATGTCACTATTTATTTATATCACATTCAATTGTCCGACCTACCGACCTCCACAACGTCTATATACTCAACTGACTCAACATCGTCTATATATTCAACTGCCCGGACAGAATTCACTCCTTTCGCCTCACTGTTTATTTATGTACTAACTGTCCTTCTAACGGACTAACTATTCTAACGCAGCGTCAGTATCATCAACTATCCGTATGCCACAACTTTTCAACACCACTGCCGAGTATACACTTCTACTCGACATTATTGTCCCCGTATACCTAGCTACCCCATACTCATCAAAACTACTGAGTATTCACTTCCACAGCTATCCCAGTATACCAGTAACTTCCCGAGTACTCCACTCGACACTAAACTGCACACGCTTTCCATAATATTGCTGTGGTATCAAATCACTGACTCCTTACTTCTTACTATCTAAGTAACTGTCCTTTTGACAGACTAATACTCTATGTGACTGTCTTCGCATACACCTACGTCGCTTATATAGCTGCTCTAATATTTTTCTGAAACAGTCTCGAACGTTTCGAACTATATAATAATGCGCGAGTAAATACGCTTATCTCCCCCTTTCTCGCACAACTGCCTGCCTCATGTCGCCCGCCTATCGCGCGTTGCACTATGTTATCTCCTATTTCGTCATTATTAAACTCTAGAACTTCTATCATAGGCGTCGTCTCACACGCGCTGACTCGGAGCTCGCGAACCATGTGTTGTAACTACCTATCCTCTCACGTTCAACCCTAGAATTGTCATTAGCTTGTTAGCCTACACGAATGACTTAAAGTAACCCCAGAGAAAAAAGTCTAGAGATGTTAATTCACATGGTCTTAGAGGTCAATTCATATAGCAGTTTTGTCAAATTAGACATCCAGGGTACTTTTTCTGCTAAACAGTGATTATTTCACCACTTTAGGGCACGTACTGTCGTCTTATTGAAAAGACAATGTATTGGAGGTCCATATCAGACAAAAAGACCACAAAAATAATTTATCAATACTTTATTTATCTATGCACTAAAGGCAATGATTGACCCTCAACTATATAAAAAAAATAAGGGTTAATGATGCCTCTAGCCCACAATCTGGCTACAATGAGCGCTCCATAGTTTTTGTGAATTATTGTCTCCCCACACTAAGAAAAAGATATAATTATGTGAACTGTAAATTTATTTGTTACAATTTAATAGGTCCATTCTGTTCACATCTGTAAATCTTACAGATCTGTAAATTTGTAAATAATGAACAAAATCGCAATGAAACCTACACTCTTATGTATAATTTTATTTTAATCAACAAAAATAGATGCGTTTTTGTCAGGTTTTTACAGATTTACAAATCTGTAAGACTTACAGATGAGAACAGAATCGACTCATAAATGTAATAATTTATTTGTAGCATTTATTTGTCTCAAATAAATATATATTGAGATCAATTATATCTTATATTTCATGAGAACTATGCATTTATTTACGTTAAGAATTATTTTAATTGCGCTAAAATTATTGCATTACTTTTGGATATATAATAATAAATTTAAACGAAGTTTATATACCTACCTCTCGTAACCTGTCCACTCTACATAGATTAAAATTGAAGGAAAACAAATAAAGACCAGTATGTTTATTTTTTTCGTACACCATATTTTTATTAACTCACAAATTACATCCTTAAGAATATTAATGTACATATAATAAAAAAATATAAAAGTATAAATACACACTCTGTGCAGATACCGGTGCACTGCAAAGTGCAAAGCAAATATCCAAAACTCCAGTCAAGTCAAGTAGTATATTTTTCACTATTTCGTCACCCATATTCACTACTTTTTAGCACACGAGTGGAAAACAAAGCGCCAGAAATGAACACTGTCAGAAATAAGTGCCACCATAAACAAGATGAAACATACAACAAATGAACAAGTCACTTCACTTAAAATCGTCATTTGACAAAGGAAATATTATTTTGTCACAAATTTGTGACAAATAAATATAGATTCACACAATAAAAACTATTTTTTATTGCAATAAATATAAAGTTTACACAAATATATTATGAAATTAATTCAAAACAATTACATATTTGTAGGAAACAAATAAATATTTCAGAAAATTATAAATTAATTTATGAAAAATCTCAATTTAAAATACTAAGCATAAACATATTAGTTTATTTGAGAAAATTAAATTAAATTTAAATGAAATAAATCACGATCAAATAAATGTTATAACTGAACGAATAAAATACATTTCATTAAAGATTAAATTGTACCTATTTGTTGCAAGGTTGCAATAATTGAATGAATGAAGTACCACTTAATTATGAATATTTATTTTCTAAAATCCAGTCATTTTTCTCTGTGCATATACGGCAATTTTGCTTGTTAACAAAACTTTTTAACCAAAGTGTGCCTTATTCATAAAAATGATTTTATGGCCGAAATTACAAATTATAGAACGTGAATTTTTATAATATCACTGAATAATTTCTATGCATTGTTAGACTGTGAACTTTCCCATGATTAATTGTCAAACATTAATGATTGTTTCTGTCAATTCAGATGTTTAAAAAAATATTAGGATTACTGGATGAGAGCAATTTAAAATCAGGACATACGATCTGAAAAATACTGTATATAATTTCTATTCTAACTGAATATTGCATTAAGTACGGCTCTGGTTTAATATTGCAACAATTATACGCTGATATCTTTTAAGTACCTACCTTTAATTAGATAATAGAAACCTATATTATTTGTCATTGCCTTGAATGGGTTGGATTATGATTTCCCTTTGACGATCATATTACGCAACAGGAAGTTAGAAGAGCGAAACGAGAAACTTTATAGAGCTTCTAGTCATTTAAGTTGATGCAGTAAATACTAAACTAATTTGTATAAAAGTATCATATCAAGTATTTTCGGGTAACCAGTTATCGACTTTCATCATTTTTAATTTAATGATTTTTTGTAAATCGTATCTCTAATAAACTCGTACCCACATACATAGGTACCTCATACCGAGTGTCTACTTTATTTCCCGAACATAGGAAACTCAATGTTAAAATTTTGATTTGGCGATATTTCTTTACCTATTAATTTTAGAAAAAAAAGTGTAATGAAGAAAAATGTTCAGAATGAAAGCGTGCATCGATGAGTATTAAGTTTGTTCAATTGTGTGTTATATCTTCATAAAAGCATTTAAATTCAAAGGAATATAAATGCCAAAAACATATTTTTACATGAAACTATTGAGTTCTATTTAGCTTGACTTATGCTAAATATTTTAGAAATGTCACCAGTGTCATAAAATGCAATACATAATTGAAATGTAACGCCAAAGATAGAATAGATATTAATAAATGGTTGCGAATTTAAACAATTACAAGTAATACAATATATTTTTCTATGTCTGTGTTCTTATGCGTCTATAAAAGCAATGTTTATCACTAAAAACACGATGTTTAGAAGATCTATATACGTACTGTTTTTGGCGCCTTTCGTATTCTAGAAGTGGTAGTATGACAGATGAATTACATATAACATCAAAATGGTAAGTTGTTTCTGTTGAATTATTACTTCTAATTTCTGATTTTTATCTTTTCTCCAGGTGATAGGACTAGAAAGAAGAGAAATTTGTAGCTATAGCTATGTTAGTTCAGAAAGAATATGTGAAGTTAAAATCTTTCAACTAAAAAATTATGAAACAAGAAACAATGCGCTCAGACTTTGTCAAAACAATTTAAATTTTAATGGTAAGTTTTATTTATTACAATTTAATTTTATGGTAATATTGCAATTTTCAGCTGATTGTATTGTTATATCAGGCAAGTTTTGAAATGTATGGTGCGCGTTACTTGAAATGTTGACACTGTCAACTTAATTTGTGGCTACTTGCAAGCAAATATAAAAAAATACTGTTGTGAATGTGGTATAAGGTTATTTAATAATCACTTCAACAATGTTTTATTTTATTATAATAGTTGTAGGTAGAATAATACTCAAAACTTTCTTCTTTTAAGTTGTATTTGTGTAAGTTCGAACCCGAATGAATGCGTGAATAAAAACTTCCCATATTTATGCAAATAAAAATAATAGTGCCAACCCATAACAATAAATTACTAAATATATAACAGTCTCTCCCACTTAATTTACAAATAATAAATTTGAATAAAAATACAATACATTATGAATTAATATTTCAGTCGATTTGGTGGTCTTCTTTCTCTTCTGGATCGTCTCACGGTTGGTAGTGGTTCCGGTTCTGGTGGTGTTGTCCCTTGGGATCGTCTCGCGGTAGGTGCTGTCCCTGGATCAGGAGGTTCTGGACCGGAACTTGTGAAATTGCCTTGATTTTCAATCTGAAAAGATTTTTCATTGCTATGATGAGAACTAGGATTGAAAATAGAGGAATTTCTTCTTGGTATTTTGGAATTTTGGGGTGTAAGATTTGACGTTAATACTTCAGGTATAGGTTCTGGTATAGGAAGTTGGGTGTGTTTAGGATTATCTTGTGGTAAATCAGGTAGCTCTTCAAAATGGGGTTCGTAGAAGTGACATCTTCTTAGTTGATCTATATGTCGTTTAACTGTAGTACCTTTAGTGTATATGGTATAGTGCAGCGGCCCATCTTGTTTTACGACTTTTCCAAAATTCCATTTAGATTCACCCATCTTATAATTTCTTGTTTGTACATTGTCACCTACGTCGAATTCTTGAGGGTTTTTGAATTTATATTTCTCAATTTGCTTCTCCCTTACTTCATCGGAAATATTTGCTTTCAAGAGATCAATTCTAGTACGTAGATTCCTTTTAAACATTAATTCGGCTGGACTAACATTTGTTGTGGCATTTGGTACTTTTCTATATGTCATTAATAGTCGTGCTAGTTTGATATGTATATCCCCAGGTTCCCGTATCATCGCTCGAATACCTTGCTTTACAGTTTGGACGTACCTTTCCGCTTGCCCATTAGTAGCAGGATGGTATGTTGCTGTAGTTTTATGACGTATTCCATTTGATTTTAGGAAATTCTGGAATTGTTGTGAAATGAATTGTCTTCCATTATCAGTAACTACTGTTACTGGTAAACCGAAACGTGCAAATATTTCTCGCAGTACTCGGATTGTCTTCAACGTTGTAATTTCGTGCATAGGATATACTTCAAGCCATTTTGTATATGAATCCACAATGATTAGAAAATAATGATTGTAAAATGGCCCTGCGAAGTCTAAATGAATACGATGCCACGGTGTTGTAGGGTATAACCATGGATGATACGTTTTAGGTACTTCGTTTTGCAGTTTGCAACAATCTCGGCAATTCTTGGTAGTATCCTCTATATCTTTATCTATCCCCTTCCAGTAACAGTAACTTCTCGCTAGTGCCTTCATTTTTGTAATTCCAATATGTGCTGTATGTAATTCTTGTAATACCTGTGTTTGTAATGTCCTAGGTATTACAACTCGTATTCCTCTGAAAATACATCCATTTTCTATTGATAATTCTGTTTCTTGTCCCTTATATATGGTGTTCTCTAAAGAATTTCCTGACATTAGCGCATTGTAAACTTTTCGTAATTCGGTATCCTTCAATGTTTCTTTCTTAATACACTCTCCTGTAACCGGTAAAACATTGATTTGCTCTATATGAAATATTTCTTCCGTTTCAACAGAAGGATTTTCTTTCTCCTCTCCCGTATTTTGAGGAAATCTAGATAGATAATCTGCATTAGCATGTAGTTTGGATGCTCTATATTTAACATTATAATTAAATCCCGCAATAAATTCAGCATATCTCAGCATACGTGCAGTTGCTAAAGTTGGTAATTTCTTCTCAGGGTTGAAAATTGTTGTTAGCGGTTTATTATCTGTAATTAGTGTGAATTTTCTCCCGTATAAGTAAATAAAAAATTTGTGTAAGGCCCAATATATGGCTGTTGCCTCTTTGTCTAACTGACTGTAGTTCCTTTCACTAGACGTTAATGATCTAGACGCGTACATAATAGGTTTTTCAGTCCCATCAGGCATAGTATGCGAGATAACTGCCCCTAGTCCAAAAGGTGATGCATCAGTCGCACAGCTGATTGGGAGTTCTGGATTGAAGGGTGTGAGAATTCTAGTACTAGTTATTTCTGATTTAATATAATTGTAAGCTCTCTCGCAAGCTCCAGACCAATCGAATGGCCTATCCTTTTCTAATAATTTATTTAGAGGTTTAATAATAGTTGCAAGATTCGGAAAAAACCGATTGTAATAATTTATAAAACCTAAGTAACTGCGTACTTCATTTACATTTTGTGGTCTAGGTGCATTTAATATTGCTGTAATCTTTTCGTCCGTTTTATGTATTCCGTTTTTATCGAGCTTATATCCTAAATATTCTATAGAATCTTGGAAAAATTGGCATTTATCTTTATTTAATCGTATATTATAACTTCTTAATCGTTCAAATAATAACTGCAATCTCTTATGTAATTGTTCTATAGTCGATCCTTGTACTTTAATGTCATCATAAAAACTAGTAACTCCATCTAATCCGGTTAGCATTTGGTCCATAAATCTTTGCCAAATACTTGGAGCAACTTTGGTACCGAACATTAATCTTTTAACTTTGTATACACCCATATGTGTACTAATCGCTTGTAGCATCGAACTACTTTCATCAACTGGCATGTGTAAATAAGCTTTTCGTATATCTAGTGAGCAAAAATATTTCCCATTCATTTTAGAAAAGATTTCATCAATAGTGGGTATTGGGTGTTTATTATCTTTTAAGAAACGGTTTATAGTTACCTTGTAATCGGCACATATCCTTACTTTTCCGTTTTTTCCTATCACAGGTACTATTGGTGTTCCCCATGTAGAATGTTGAATTTTCTCGATGATTCCATTCTCCTCTAATTTTGCCAGTTCTTCCTCCACTTGTTTTTTTTATTGCAAATGGGACTTCTCTCGGTTTTATAAATATGGGTGCAGTATTTTCTTTGAGCTGTAACTCACATTTAATATTAGGTATTTCACCAATCTCTTCAGCGAATAAATCTGAATATGCAGATATTAAATTTTTTATAATTAGATTTTGCTCTGTTTCTTTATTTTTACAGTCTATTTTGTTAGTTTGTAAAATTGTATTATTAAATAATTTTAATGATTTAATCCATTCACGGCCAATAATTGGTGAAACATTGCCATTCAAAACGAAAAGTCGTGCATTAGTATGTAACTGATTATTGGCTGAAATGGTTACATACGCAATACCCAGGGGTTTTATTTCTTCCCCGGTGTATGTTTTCAAAATTGTTTTTGTATTATGTAGGGGGCAATTTAATTTCAGTTTTGTAAAATCACCATTACTAATAGTAGAAACTGCGGCCCCAGTATCTAATTCCATGCAATATCTTTTATTATTTAGTAAAATTTGAAGAGAATATTTATCTTTCATGTCAGTATTAGTATTAGAAATATGATTAATACTTGCACTTATGTCTGCCTCTTCTTCTTCTAGTGTAGATATTTGGTTATGGTTCTTCTTCTTCTTAGGTGGTTTGCCAAAAAAATTTTGCTTCCCTTGTTGGCACACTCTCGCAAGATGACCTTTTTTCTGACACTTTTTGCATGTAACCTTTCTATAGTGGCATGTGTTGGCTAGATGGTTTGTATAACCACACCTATAACAAATCTCTGAGTGATTACTAACTGTATTAAAATTTGTTGAAAACTTCTTTTGCATTTTATGTTGTGGATGAGCATGTTTCGTCTTGTCGATTTTGTGAACCTCATTGTGTTCTAGATTTGCACCTGCAATACATTTACTTTCAATTTTAGATGCTTCTACTGCTAAAGCTAAATCTACGGCCTTTTGAAAGTCCGTTTTATCGCTTTGCTGTAGTAGTTTTTCTCTTATATTATTATCGCGTATGCCTCGTATAAATTGAGAACGTAAATGCGTGTTTATTGTACTTGCTTCGCAAGCTGCACATTTGAAATTGCAATGTGTTGTTAATTTCTTAAGATTAGCTACAAAATTAGCAACAGACTCACCTTCGTGCTGTATACACAAAAGAAATTTATGCTGTTCTGCTATTTCATTGGGTGTAGGGTCTAAATGTTTCTTTAATAATTCGATTAATGCGTCATACTTTTTAGTATTGGGTGCATCTGGTGCAGTAAGGCTTACTAATACCTGGTATGTTTTTGTACTTAAGCAATTTATAAGTACTTGTACTTTCTTTTTATCATCTACTCCAGCTTCCATGAATCCAATCATTGCTAAATAGTTTTCAAGACGATCTACGTACGTGGAAAATGATTCATTATTTTCATCGTATGGCTGTAATTGTGGTGAATTTTCCCTGCTATTGCTGTTGATGTTCATTTTTCCAATGGCTGTGATTAGATTTTGCAAAATTTGTGCAGTAGCTTCGTCCATTTCGTTTTATTCCTTGCACGTGCTAAAATTTGGTTATGTTTTACGCTGTATGTACTTGTAATATGTAATTTTCACTTTCCTGATTTTTCCCTCGTCGCCAGTTGTTGTGAATGTGGTATAAGGTTATTTAATAATCACTTCAACAATGTTTTATTTTATTATAATAGTTGTAGGTAGAATAATACTCAAAACTTTCTTCTTTTAAGTTGTATTTGTGTAAGTTCGAACCCGAATGAATGCGTGAATAAAAACTTCCCATATTTATGCAAATAAAAATAATAGTGCCAACCCATAACAATAAATTACTAAATATATAACAAATACGATCCATGATTTCCAGTTTCAAGTCGAGGCGAACTGTCGAATATTAAATTTTTAAATATGATTTAGACACAAGTGTCATATACAAATACTACATGTTTTGTATTGAAGAATCTAAGAACAGCTGTTGCTGTTATGTCTGCAACTGAGCAGTTGATGTGTTGACAAAATGGTGGAATGTAAAAGTGTAGATCAATAAATTGTTCATTAAAGTATTTCATTATGGAAAGAGTTTTATTTATGATAATAACTAATACGAACCAGGGATCCCGATTCGTTATTTGATAAATTTATCTTTATTGCAAGATATGTCAAATCAGGTGGTTCATTAATAAACCCGGTGGAGTACATTATAAGTATTGGTTTTCCTCTTTCATAATTATTTAATGCTTGATACAATATTTGGGATATTCTAGGTATATTTACAGACAATTATTTAAGGGGGCATTCTTATATCCCCAGAATATTCCTAGAATATCTACGGAGTTTGACAGATGATTCCAAGAATATTCATATATGATAAAACTATATTCAGAGAATATTACAAGAATATGTTTGTGATATCTGGGCTTAGAAACGAGACCACCGGACAACTAGATACTTATAGAAAATCAGATTTAAGTATTTAATTTAAAATTAATTTTTATTATAATCAAAGGTTTTAAAAAATAATACATGACTCGTCAGTAAAATGTCTGTACTTGACTCGGAGCCGTAAAATCAATATGGCTCTTCGTCTGTAATGTACCATTTTTCTGACTTCTATGTAAATAACTATTCTCTGTCTTGTAAGGAAAACATAATAGCCTCATATAATAAATTTTGTCGTCTTGGGGTAAGTTGAAAACATAATATATTGTCTTTGTAGAGTACATTCACATTCCATAATGAGACATGCGATGTTAAATTTAAGAGTACACGTATATTTCCCATTCCATTTAAGTAATGTGTCGCATAAAAGCGTAGTTAACAACGCTAGATTAAATTCTGTTTGGAAGTCATCTTGGTAAATTTCACATGGTTAAACTTTTTACGGTTTCCTTTTTTATTCTGGCTGTGTTATCATCGTCTCTGTTGCCCCGTTCGCCTCGTCTTATGTTCATTTTTTCTGGCGTTCCGGTACGTAATGTAGAAGTCATCATGTCGGGAAACTTCATAACGGGATAAATGACACAGGAAAAAGATGGAGCGTAAAAGAAAGATAAATAGATGCCAAAGGAAATAGGCGGCAATATAATAAAAGCTTCGTTGTTTCGGGCCAGATACAGATATCATCACGAATTATGGAAATGTAATACGTGGCTTTGCTCCAACGGACTTGTTTGCATTTCTGCTCAAAATATTCGCATGCTTTGCTCCAACAACGGACTATTTGTTATATATGGAAATATATTGAAATTAATGTAATTAATTATTAATTATTATGCGTTTTCATGTATGAATTGCAGTTTGTTAAACATGGATTGTTACAAATGAATTAATTTGTATTAATTATTACTATTGTGGATTTAATGCGACCTATAATTATATAAGTGTTAAGTCACGTACATAATTATCCCACATGAAGCAATACAAATTTGTTTTCATTGTACTCATTAACAGCTTCAATGCGAAGATAAATAGGGTTGTTGCAAGAATTTTTATATGACTTCAAAGTACTAAATTTTAAATATATTGATGATATTGTTCTTTAAAGAGCCTCAATTTTAAAACTATCACGAAATATCCATTAGATATTTTACAATTAATTATTGAAATTTGTGTAATACTTTGAAAAAATCATGTAATCTGAAACAGAATGTGACGTCAGAGCACATACAGTTTAACATGTGACAAACTATCGCCTAATTTTATTTATATAAATAATGTAAACTGTTTTCCTATTGGCTATGAATGACGTAATGTATGTGTTCCGACGTCACAGGAGTGAGGGGTTGTTTTTCATGACTATTTCTGGCGCCAATCTTTTTATTTAATTATTTACGAAAATAACAATAAATTATTATAATTTTTTATATTATTATGAAAAATATTGCATAATCTTTCATTTAAAATACTTTTTAAAAAATGTGAACCGGCTCATTGTCGAATTTAACTTAAAGTGAGTTTTTAATGAATGGGTCGATTTTCTTTCATAAATGAAAAATTTACCTAATATTATGCTTATATACATCAATAATATTTTATATTATTATACTTTTCATTCATGATTTTCCGAGGCTGATTTTGTGACGTCATAATTTTGTACATAAATACACGATAGTGAGGCACACCCGTACTCGTTCCTATACTGTACATGAATCAGATCTGTCACTTTTCTAATATAACCTTATATAACCAACATTTTCAAAAAGTAACGTCAATATCCGTATAAGTTGTTTTTTTTTAAAAAAAAAAGTAAGTGCAAATAACGAAATATGCTAAATAAAAATTATAAATAAATACAATTTACGTTTGATTTAGATATTACAATGGTTGTACAATATTGTTCTGTGCCTTCCTGCGAGAACAACTCGTTGAGAAATAAAAGTAAAATATTTGTTCGTATTCTTATGGCTCAAGATGTAAGGGAAAGATGGTATAAGGCAATGAATACAATACAAATGTTTTGAAGACTACTCTTGCTTATGTGATGACTTAAACGTCAAATGTAGTTCCATTTTTACTCGGTAGGCGACACTACGGTCGCAAAATTATGACGTCATTTGAAATTTTATATAAACTTTAAAAAAATATTTCTGTAAAACTAGAAACTTATGTGACATAAAATAAATATTTTCGTAAGTAGCTTTAAGTGTACTTTCAGAAAAATAAATAAATTTAAAAATGAGGTATACTACAAACATGAATCAAATATTAGTACTAGAATTTCAGAGAAAGCAAAGGCATGCTTACAGTAGCAAAAAGACTTTTATGGAAAATCAAGACCAAGACTCACGACCAGGACGTCAAGATCAAGAGTCTTCACAAGAGTCTTGCAAGACTCTTGACTCAATTATATTTGATTTTTTTTAATTTATTAGTTATACGGAATCTCATTTCACATACTTACCTAATGTTACTATTAAAGAAAATATATTGGATGCTTTTAAGTGGGTGATGACCTTGAAAATTAACAACTGTCCCATAGCAACTACAACTCCTCTATACTAATAATTCTTACTTTAAATTTAATACAACTCACTGAATACCACCCATATGAAAAAATTAATATGTACTGTGTCTACTTTGAGTAATATAAATTTAAAAATTCTTAGGCCGGTTGTGATTGATTTCTTCATTTTAATAAATTATGCCCGGTTGCAGAAACGTTCATCAACGCCTTGTTCAGTTAGCGGTTCATGAAAATGAACAAATTCGAATCTGTTTCCTTAATCTTATGACATTTAAATCATCAAAAAATCGCATTGCATTTGTTCGTTTTGTTGAACTGCAACCTGAACAAGGCGTTGCGCGTTGATGAACGTTACTGCAACCGGGAATTAGTCTTCTTCATATGTTTACGTTGTATACAAATGCCCAACTTATCACGAGAATTTCTTACGGTTTTGTACTTGCCGTCTTCCTTCTCATCTATTACAATTTTACATGCATTATCATCGATAACTAAATCTGTATTTGATTTATCGCATATAAAATCAACGTGGTTAACCCCTTTCAGTAAACTAACACATACGGATTTTGCATTGCACGATACATAGAAGTGTCAATGTGCGCATGCGTTATTCTGGCATAAGTCGAGACTCTTGCTTTAAGACCAAGACTACGAGTAGCAAGACCAAGACTTAGTATTCGAGACCCAGACAAGGCGAAGACAAGACTTGCAAAAGCAAGACAAAGCGAAACCAAGACCAAGACTAGTTCAGTCTTGGTCTTGGTCTCGACTTTCCGAAGCACTAGTGGGGAAAACCCAATTCCGACAGAATTTGAAATCAGATAGAATTTAAACTTACAATATCGAGTCCCAAATCTGTTAAACACATAATTAAAAACTTTAGTTCAAATTATGATTTTAAATCTACTAATATTACAATTTTTTATGATTTTAATCATTTACCGCTTTGACCCTAAAGCCGATGAACCGTTATAATTTTCATATTCTTGAACCGAAACTGAACCTGAACCGACATTTATTTCTTGAACCTGAACCATAAATATTTTTCGATTCAGGTCACTGATTTACAGTTTATATTTAATTTCGTACGAGATGTACTCGTCGGGCATATCTAAAGTGAAATTAATTATAAGTTCTTTTACAATACGATGTAAAGAATATATCAAATCAGATCCCCGCATCATTATTACTTTCCTCTGCACCACATATAGCTTTATATACATCCCTTTCCAATCGTGTGCAATGCATTGGTGTCGACACAATTACTTAATATTCAGCGCGGCACTTCCATCACATTCGACATTTCCTCTGCTAGGTGCCCCTTATTTAAAACTCCCTCAGGTGGGGCGCAGTTATTGATCATGTCCCAGTCCTGCTCCTGCTGAAAGGTGTGAAAAACTATACATTTACCCGGCTCCAGTTACACCACCTACAGTGTCATGTCTACGTCTTTGTCTCATGCAACGTGGAAGATACATGGCGTCGGAGAGAAATTACTCAGTCAGTTGCCACTACGTCGAAAGAGGAGAATTCTCAACTAACTTATGTCTAGTTGTAACTGGATATAATAAATACATAGTAGTTGTATTATAACATGCCATGTAAATCTGCCCCCCCCCCCTGGAAATTAAGTTCACCCACTAATATTTTTTAAGAAACAATTCCAGATTTATTCTATAGCGGCCCTAAAGTCGACTCTCTTATAATATATGAATTCTACTTTCTTCTATATTTTGTATATGTCATTAAAGCTGAATATGAGTATTTAACTTAATATTTATTAGTACGCAAAATTCAATTACACCAAATAAACATTACGTATAAATTGGCGCCTGTCCATGTACACGTGTATGTACAGGGTGTAAATCGAAAAATGAAACGTAGGAATTTAACATAGGAAGTCAATTTTTCTTTGCGCAAACGTTACCTAATTATTCTATGCAAAAATTCTTCAAATAAAAGTTATAGAGATTTAAATGCAGCATCTAAATCATGTGAAACGATTAGTTTATCTCTTCATATAACGGTAAAAATTAATTACAAAGTTACAGTTTTTATGAGCATTTTGTCTAAGCACCCATGAATATATGACAAAAAGCAACGTATTTGTTTTTTTTGTCATAAATCCATGGCTGCTTAGACAAAAAGCTCATAAAAACTGTAACTTTGTAATTAGTTTTTACGTTTATATGTAGAGATAAAATAATCGTTTCACGTGATTTAGATGCTGCATTTAAATCTCTATAACTTTTATTCGAAGTATTTTTGCATAAAATAATTAGGTAACGTTTGCGCAAAGAAAAATTGATTTCCCATGTTAAACTCCTATGTTTCACTTTTTGATTTACATCCTGTATCTTTACCTAGTTAGAGCTTAGCAACAGCAACTAGCATACCTAGACAAATAAGATTTGTTCCTACACGACTTTTTGGATGCGTTCATGTACGCATTCATGAACCGTTTTGTGCGCATGTCTTGTTCATGTACTCATACAGGCATGTGTAAGAAACTTCGTATGGTTGGAACGGACAACGGACTTGTCATCATCATAATTAATTACTGTTACCTCTGCAGAAAAAATATTAATTATTTATCGTATTATATACCTAAATAATTACTGTTTTTTTATTCAAGGTTGGTCAAATATCAAATCCATTTCTAAATTAGATGACAATGATTCTGGATCAGATTAAAATTCCAAATCATTCATTACGTTCACTTATGAAAGCAGATAAACAATCATAGGTTAAGCTTCGATATTTTCCTCGCTACGCGCACGTGCTGACAAATAATACATAGCACAGACCAGTGGATGAATCTGACAGTCCGCGGATGCGTTCATGTATGCATCCGAAGTCTGTAGGAAGAAACATATCAACAGTCCGATGGATTGTACAACAGGCGGTAGGAATGATATTTGTAAATGCGCATATTTATTGAATTTGTCTTCAATTTTGTAAATTTGGGTCAATTGTATTGTTCTACTTCAACGCCTCAATTTCTAATCTGTTTCAATATAATAGTAATATATTCGTCGTTATTAGAACCAGTAACAAACAAGTTGCAAGGAGTAGCTATAGATTTGTTGCGTTGGGTATACAAAAACATATTTAAGGAAGAAAAGGAAAATTTAGTTGCGGAATTTGATATTGATATTAAAGTTTAAAGGCTAACAGGTCGACAAACTCACAGAGGAAACGTTGTAGTAAAGACAGCAGAAGAATATTTTAGAATAATCATTTTCAATCCTTACTTGGACTCTCTGTTATCTTTGGAATTACGTTTTTCCCAACATACTAGTGTTGCGTTTTCCATATCTCGTTTACACCCGGTTAACATCAAGAAGCATGCCGTGGATCCAGATATCGTGAAGAAAATCTCAGAGAAGTATGACATCAAATATTTGGAAGCAGAATATTTAACGTGGGTGCACATTTGAAAGGGAAAAGAAGTAGCAGAAAATATCGTTTTTGCAAAACTAATTTCAGAAGAATGTGAATTATTTCCCGCTATGAAAATTACTTTCCAAATTTATTTTATGATATAACGTATTTCTTATAAATTATATCGTGATTTGTAGAGAATGAAAGGAACGAAAGAGATAAATACTTTATTTGACAATATTCTTTTTATGACATTCACATTCTAATTTTTTTCATTTCTTTTTCATGGCGTACTCCATCTTGAATTTTCTCATGGCCGACTTCTAGTAGACACATCATTAGTCTCCCTCCGAAGAAGGTTCTGATTCCCAAAATATTTAGGGGGAACGCCCTTATTTGGTCTTGTAGATCTTCGAAGTTCTTCTTTATTATTTTCTGGCGGTAGAGACGAATTATTTTCTATAAACTCGTGACTCGGTTGACGACACGAAATCAAATTTCTTGAAGACCATACTTTTCCATTGTTAAGGCGAAACGTATGAGTTCCAAGGCAGTCGACAATCTGAATTGGTTTGGAGAATGGAGATGCACCCTTTGGTACGGAAGGAAGGCGAAAACGTACCCAACTTCCTTTAGTAAATGCAGGTTGCTTGCTTCTAGCGGTTTTAGTTCGGGTTCTGTTTTCTTCTTTCGATTCTAAGTCGAAATTTTTCTTGTTTTCGTAGTCATAAGTAATTTTCCGGGGTTCGAAATTAGTTCGCATTTCACGTCCGAACATGTAGAAAGCTGGCGATTTTCCCCCACCCGAAGGAGCAGTGGCACGAAAACTGAATAGCAATTCGAGAATGCCAACATCGAAACATTTTTTACTTGATTTAAATGTTTGTACACCATATTTTAAATACCTATTAAAAACTTCTACCAGACCGTTACGTTGTGGATCATAATTTGGTGTACGCCAGTGTAGAATGTCTTTAGAATGAAGAAATTTTGAAAACTCATCCGAAGTGAAGTTTGTACCATTATCACTTACAAGAATATCTGGATTTCCATATCTTGCGAATACTTCTTTTAACCATTTGATTATAATAGTGGAAGTTATTGAATGTGTGAGTAAAATTTCTGGATATTTTGAATAATAATCGATTATAACAACCACGTACCTTTGATTATATGGTGCTACTGCAAATGGTCCAGTAACATCTATTGCTACTTTTGACCATGGTTTCTGCGGCATTTCAATTGGGTCGCTAATTATCTTCGGATGTTTGTGAGATTTTTCACTATCTTGGCAAGGTATACAATATTTTACAAATCTCTCTACATCTTTGTCTTGTCCCGGCCACCAAAAAGATTTTCTGAGTTGCCGTTTCATTCTTACTATTCCTGGGTGACCTTCGTGAGCAGATACCAGAATTTTCTTGCGCATTAATTCTGGAACAAGAATTCTATCACCGCGAGTAATTAGGCCATTATCCACAGAAAACTCTTCACGTAAGAAATAATATCTTGAAAAATCTTTCGCAATTTTTGATCTAGAAGGCCAGCCATATTTTATGAATTTAAACAAATTTTGACATGTGTCATCTTGTTTTTGACAACTTCGAAGTGCATGAAGTGAAATATTCGTTGTGATTACTTGTTTGATGTCAAAATGTTCAAAAGGAGTAAAATTTTCATTTCGAATTGGTGCTCTTGATAAAAAATCTGCAACAACGTTATCGGTTCCTTTCTTGTACTCTACTGTATAATCGAATGCTGATAATCGTTCTAACCATCGAAGAAATTTTGCAGACTTTTTAGTTGAAGTGTGTTTTGAAAGAAGTGTTTGTAATGCTGAATGATCTGAACGAAGAATGAATGTTCTACCTAATAGAAATGAACTCCAATGCTCGCAGGCCCAAATACAAGCTAGAGCTTCTTTTTCACCGACAGAATAGTTTCGTTCGGCAGACGAAAGTGTATGTGAAGCGTAAGCAATTGTGACTTCTTGACCATACTGGATTTGTGTTAGAACAGCTCCAATACCGATGTCTGAAGCATCTGTTGTAACAATAGTCTCTGCTGTTAAATCGAAAATTGACAGTTTTACATTATTTGAAATAGCTTCTTTCAAGATTTTAAATGCATTGCCTTCAGTATCTGTCCATTGAAACTTATTACCTTTTCTTGTAAGCGCACGGAGAGGTTCAGCTTTTTCTGCGAGACCTCCAATGAAATTTGAATAGTAGTTTACAGCACCCAAAAAGGATTGTACCTGTTTCAGAGTTTTAGGTGATGTAGCTTCTAGAATTGGCTTCACATTTTTTGGATCTGCTTGTATTCCATTACTAGATATAATATGACCCAAGTATTTAATTGAATTTTTGCAAAATTCGCATTTTTGTATGTTTAATCGAAAATCATTTTCATCAAGTGCTTTCAAAACGTCATGTAAATATCTGTCATGTTCTTTTTTTGTCTTGCCATAAACTATGATGTCATCGATGTAAGTCTGTACATTTTTGCAATCCGACAATGTTTTTTCTACAGCCCGCTGGAAAACTGAAGCGGAGTCTGTAAGTCCCATTGGTAAACGATTGTATGCAAATAGACCAGCAGGTGTAATGGTAGTTGTCAGAAGTCTAGAATTTTCATGAAGTTGAATATGAAAGTAACCTTTCCTGAGGTCCAATTTTGAAAAATAGTTAGCACCACGCAATTGAAGAAATATGTCGGTTGTATTTGGAATAGGGTGCCTTTCTGGAATGACGTATTTATTCAGCGAAATTAAATCTGTTGTCAATCTGACAGATCCGTCATTTTTTGGTACTGTCACCAATCCGTGTATCCATTCACTTTTCTCAACTGGACTCCATATGCCATCTTCCACCATCTTCTTACATTCAACGATAGCTTGCTCTCGACGTGCATATGGAATTGATCGAAGTTTAGTTGAAGTTGGTATCGCATCGGGTTTCATTGCTATTTCATGTTGGAACAGCCTAAATGTACCCATTTTTTCACTTGTAAGACTTGGAAATTTTGAAATATAAGAAACATCTTCGTTTAATGCAGCAACTCGAAGATCTCTACCTTGAATAGTTAATTCCAAAGCGCGAATGACATCCATACCGATTGTTGGTGACAAATCATTTGTAGTGACGTACAATTCCGTTTCTGTAGATTTATCTGCGATTCTGATTTGTGTCTTGACTTTTCCAAGTATTTTTGTTACACGGGATCCATCGAAATTTCGAATTGAAGTATTGCTTGGCATTAATGGAAATTTAAATTTTGCTGCTTGAAAAATTGATTCTGTTATAGTTGAAATGTCCGAACCAGTGTCCACAAAAGCTTTGTAGTTCCAATTCTTCATCATTGTTGACAACAAAGTGACTTTAACTTGAAGACGACTTGAATCTGATTTTAGATTTCTTACTTTTAAGGATCTTACTTTATGCTGGTTTTTCTTCGAATTACATACAGAGGAGAAGTGATCTTTCTTGCCACATGCCTTGCAAATTTTTCCCTTTGCAGGACATTTATCCGAACGAATGACATGATCATTTTTCCCACAACCATAACATACAATATTTCTGCGGATTACTTTCGGTTTCCCTTGAGTAGTATGTTGTTTGTTAAAAGTTGATGAAGTTTGAACTACAACGACATCAGTAACTTTTGCTTGCTGTATTGCAGCAGAATTTTTATTTGCAGCTTCATCGTTTAGCATAATGTTGACGAATGTATCAAAATTAACATCTACTTCGGCAAGTAACTTTTGCTGGGTACTTTTTGAACAACAACCAATAACTAATTGCTCAGCTAAAAGTTTATTTTCTAACGTACCATCACCATAAGCTCGCAAACTAATTAATTTCCGCAGTTCGGTAACGTAAGCGGTGACGGTTTCATCAGAATGTTGCATACGTGTTCGGAAGTCAAAAGCAGCTCGGACTTGATTTACTTTTGGAAGAAATAGGACCTTCAATTCTTTTACGAATTCATAATGCTTTAAAGTACCACGTTTCAAATAGAAGGGATATGCAGATGCAACTCGTCGACCTTCAACACCCAAGAATTGGCAAAGATATAAATTCTTTGTTTTATCATCCAATTTCTGATTTTCGGTAGCGACACGGTCCATTAAAAAGAAAAAATCCTCCACCGTTGTGTACCATGCAGGCCAAGGTACCGGGGGATCTCCAGGCATAGGTAAAAAATCGTCGGGCGAAAGAATTTTTGATCCCATCCTCGTCGCCAAAATGATATAACGTATTTCTTATAAATTATATCGTGATTTGTAGAGAATGAAAGGAACGAAAGAGATAAATACTTTATTTGACAATATTCTTTTTATGACATTCACATTCTAATTTTTTTCATTTCTTTTTCATGGCGTACTCCATCTTGAATTTTCTCATGGCCGACTTCTAGTAGACACATCATTTTACAATGCCACCAACCACATTTTCAGTAGAGCGTTGTTTCTCTACATCAAAGAGAGTGAAGAATCGGCTATCCGGATTATGCCTATTAAGTGTACATAGAAAGAAGGTGGAAGAAAGTTTTTGGCGCAAAACGAAGAAATCTTCATTTTTTGCTTTCTTAACCTAAAGGTCAATTAAATAAAAAGTTATAAAGATGATAAGTTTGTTTTGTTTTACCTACTAGTAAGAAATATACGATTATGTACTTATTTAGATTTTTTTCAAATATTACTTGTTTGTCCCCCTTTGGATTTTGAGTTAACGGTGCCCATGTGGAAGTTGTTATACTAACTTGAAATACACAAACTATGGAACGCCGTTTTACTATTTCTACATTTAAAGACATCTTAATTATTTAAAAACGTAAAAAAAAATAATTCCAGATATCCTTAATTATTAAAAGACATCATAAATTGAATTATAGATATCTTTCAATAATTAAGGACGACTAAAATTAATTTCAGATATCCTTAAATAATTTAGGATGTCAAAAAATGAATATCAGATATCAAGAATTGAATAAAGGATATCAAAAATTAAATTTTAGATATCTTAAAATGGTACTGAATTTTCGACATCAAAAAGTAAATTTAACATGTGCAGAATTCATTTTTGAATATCTGTATTTGAATTTTTGATATCTTTAATTCAATTTTATATCCTTGATTTAATTCTTAATATCTTTAATTCAATTCTTGCTTGATTTCTAAAACGAATTGTTGATAACTATAAATATTTGAATTTAAGACGTCTTAAAAACAATTTTGGATATAAAAAATATTATATCCAAAATTTAATTAAAGGCGTCTTTATTTCATTTAATGGCGTCTTTAAATAATTTAAGATTTAATGTACAATAAATATTAAAATGGCGTTCAATACAAACCTATCTACTCGTATTCGTTAGGTACTCCAAACGAGAAATGTTAAGATTTTAGGGAATCAAAATATTGGACAAAAGACTATTTTCCGAACTATAAGGATATGTGAAAGAGGTGTAGTATGTATTAATTTACGAGAACGTGGGCGACCCGAATTTTTTCTCCCAAATCGAATCAGCAGTCTCATTCAAAGTGCTCAAAACAAAGTTAGAACGTCATTGTTCAAATTAACTCGACAATTTAGAATTTTAAGAATGATTGTTAGCAGAACTTTAGTCAGAATGTCAGATATAATTTAAAATTCCAAAAAAAGAAAATAATGCACAAATAGATAGCTTGAGCTAATCTCCAGATGCTGCAGATCATTAAGGAGCTAATAGTTTATAGAAAACAGAGAGAGTATAATCTCCCCCAAATGTTTCTCAGGCACAACTGTTAAAGACTTTTAGGAATTTCTTAGCAGAAAAGTATGCAACAATGGCTGGTAATACAAAAAAGGATAAACGATTAACTGTTGAAGTCAGATTATGTCTGACGATCCGGAAAATAGATTTAACATCGTGACACGGTATTGAAACTGCATCGTAGCCAAGATAATGGTCCTCTATCAGTGTTGTAAAACTAGATTTCATATCCACTTAGTTTGTAGGAACAACCTCTTATGTCAATGTTTCAATAAAAAAATGTTTCTATTCAATAAAGAGGTCTAACTTTTTCCGGAAACGTTATAACGTGCTTTTTTGATATTTTATGCAAATTGTATATGATAAAATGAATTTATTGTAAAATATATACATATTTTTCTCAGTTGTCATTCGATACATGAAAATTCAGAATGCAACAAAATCGATTGTAGAGGTCGAATATTAAATTTGAAATGATCGATTTCCTGGTATCTTGTACGTGAAAGTGAGTATAATATTAACACTTTATTAAAAGGTAGGACTGGACACATCAAATAATGAACAAAAACAGTTTCATTGCATTTAATTTTCTTCATTACTAGTGGCGTATTATCCTACAAGCTCAAGAAGTCCGGGCTTGTGGCGCCAATATTTAGGGGCGGTACGGCGGACCCTGTAAAAAATACCCCACTAAGTTTTAAATCACAATTGATAATAAGATCTTAATTTTTGATATAATAACTGTTTCTTTTGTGATTTTCTTTTATTAAATAAATAAATAAAATAAATAAATATATTATCACGGCATATTACCCATTACCTACCTATATCCTCTTGGTCTATTGTTTAATGCAGGGATCATCAATCTTTTTGAGAAGCGGGCCAAATACAAAATTTTAAAATATTCGTATATAGCGGGCCGGATATTAATTTATTGGAAATACTATTGGGTAATAAATGTAAATAATCTTAAATTATACTTACTTTGTTTGCATTATGCGTTCTACCATAAATTGATTTTTGACAAAATTTTTCATTTTCGCTTATTCAAATTCTTTCAATAATGCAAAAAAAACATCGTTGATCACAACCAAATATTTGTGAATTATTTTTAAAATCATTAAATTGAAAAATCTTCCTATAATAATATAATATTTTGAACATAGTCAATGAAGTTCATTACCAGGGCCGGTTCTAGGCGGATGCGAGAGGTGCAGTGCACCCGGCTCCGCGCTTATACCGGCCCCTCACGTTCTTGGCTTTGGGTTATGCTTGTTCTATAATATAATTTCATTTGTATCCACAGTTTCGTATTGGTATCAAAAATTTAATTTATTTTTATACCTTATAAATACTTAAGATTTCATCAAGTACAGAGTAGTGCCATCTCTTAGGCGCAGGAGACAAAAACTATAAACCCGCCGTAATAAATAACCTTGCAGCATCAAAAGCACAAAAAGTTCATTTTTAATATATACTAGTCGTCGTATTACGTAAGAAAGTAGCAAATGGCATTTGTGAACCGAGGGTTTTTATTTTATTCTACTGATCGCAGAATTTATTTCCCTATCTAAACCTATGCTATTTTCTTACAGGAAATGAACAATAACAAAGTATCTTCATTATTTACAATATACCTTTGTTTTATTATAACTATATTATAATTTAAAAAAATGTCAATAATTAAAAATATTTACTAAGTATCTCTTCATATTTTAAAGTGGCCCTGCAAAAAGATTTTGCACCCGGCGTCACAAGATCTAAGACCGGCACTGTTCATTACCAAACTTAAACATAACAATATGTACCGTAATGAGATGCAGTATTACTCCTTCTTAGTTTTCGACGCAATGAATCGTTCTCTACGACGTCTTGAGGTTGTCGTCAGGCGTCAGAGAACGTGAGTTGTGGCGATATAAGGAGCGATCCACGTCGTCCATATCGTGACGGGGGCGAGCAGATAGGACGCTGCCGACGCCTGTGAGGGCGTGAAGGGTAAGGAACCGTGGATAAGGACACCATCAATATAGATAAGGGGCTGCATACACATCCTTATTTGCAACTGCAGTGGTGGAGCACATGGGGAAGGGGAACCCTGTAAACACAACTTTATGGGAGAATTAAATTCTAAAATAAAACAGGCGACAAGAGAAAGTCATTCTCAAGATATTAGAATGTGTTAACTGATAAAAACACTTTTAAAAACAATTTTATTATTAAATATTATCTATTGAAATTTATATGTTGCAGATGCAATACTACAATATTTTAAAAGCATACACCGGAATCCGTTAAATTTTTTCTCAGGAATTTAAATATGTAAAATTCAATGGAACCGGTATTACCATATGCATATAGAAATAGATGTTATACTTATACAGTATAACTTACCTACTATATGCACTACTGAATTACTTTTTAATATGAAATCGCATGCGGCCATCACAATACCTCTCGCCATTTAATTGTAACTGAGAATTTTACATAGCACTGAAAATGTCTATTCTGAATATTCGGCTGTATGTAAATGATCTACAGGGGGTCTACAGCGTTTACTTAATTTGTAACTAACTTCATCACTATTTTGTGAACTGTAAAATAGTACTTCCGATTTATTAATTATAGAAAACATCTAATATGTCTTCCTCATTAATATAAAAGTCTTAAATACCAAACTTGAAGAGTTTTGGATTGTATCAATTTATTTTTCACGAAAATCTGTTCTGAGCTTCAAATAAAGAATCACTTTCGGTTTATTAATTTTAGCCAAAATTTAATATGTTGCTTCCCGTTATGTAAAAGTCCTAAATACTAAATTTGACAAGTTTTGGAATATATCATATTTTTCACGAAAATCTGTTCAGAGCTTCAAATAAAGTATCACTTCCGGTTTATCAATTGTATCCAAAATCTAATGTTGTTCCCCTTCATATAAAAGTCGTAAATACTAAATTTGATAAGTTTTGGAATATATCATAATATATTTTTCACGAGAATCGGTTCAGAGCTTGAAGTAAAGTATCACTTTTGGTTAGTTAATTTTAGCCAAAATCTAATATGTTGTTTCCCATGATATAAAAGTCTTAAATACTAAAATTGAAAAGTTTTGGATTATATTTTAATATAGTTTTTCATTAAAAACTATTATGGGCTTCAAGTGAAGTATCACTTCCATTTATCCAATTTTACCCAAAACTCATCGTAAAAATAATAAAACCGTGTTGTGGGGACCGTAATTCGTGCTTATTTACTGAAAACTCACCATCGAATTTTTGGCACGATTACATTACCTCCCTTACCTACGGTATGATGGGAGGTAAAAAGAAAACGTAATATAACAGATGACCAATATGCAATATATGTACCTATACAAGTGAAATGGAGATGTATTATGCGTTACGCAGTGGAACAATTAATCCGAAAATTTACGAAAATTAGTTAACAAACAAATGTAAAGATTTATCCGTAAAGTTAATTTCTTTTGGAAATGGGAGCTCAATTATTCATCCTATTTGTAATATATCTAAATTTTGTGGAAAAGTTTATATTTTCTGCATGCACGCATGTAATTCTCATATGATTTCCGGAATTTTTTTACTTTATTTTTAAATTATATTACACATTTTATTTATTATAAAATTACCTTCGGCAGTCTCCTCTATGAATAAAAATAAATAAATATTGGTACATAATTATTCAGTTTGTCAATGTTTTTATTTATTTTTTTAAATAATTTGACAACCGTAAGCCTTCCTTCGAGAGAAATAGCCTACATAAATTCTACAGCGCCTATGTAAAGTTACAGTGCTTACATCTATGATCAGAATAGCATTTTCACTGCATTTTGGTTACCATGGATTCACACAGGGCTTACATTGCTTACATCGCTTACATTTGTGTTCAGAATTCAGCCGTAAATATACAAACATATTTAGTTATGCTGGAAACTGTATAAAATTCCATTCCATATTATTATTGTTCTATTTACTATTTTCTTTTTAAAACGTTACTATTATTAATGTGAAATGATAGTTCTTTGACAGTGACATTTATCTGTCAGTTACTTACATTTGAGATATGAACTGTGTAACCAAGGAGTTATGTACAGGTGTCTCATTTTCGATGTTTTTTTAAGGTATCTCGGGTAATATTAATGATAGAGCAAAACCGTTTGCACATTACAGGGTCAACTTTTCGAAAAAGTTTAATAGTCACCACTGGAATTTTCGATCTTCTTTTGTTTTTGAGATACAGGCAAAAACTGGTTTTTCGCACATTTTGAAAATATCTCATATCTTATTTATTATGATAGTTAGAGGAAAAATGTTTTTACAAAAAAATTATCGTTTTTTAAATAGAATAAAATGGCATAATTAGATTTTTTGAAAACTAAATAATTCTCGAGATATAACACAAACTTACGATTTTTTAAATGGGACCCTATGTTGAAAATTGTCTCGTCTTTTGCTTATTTTATGAGCTTTTCAATTATATATAACAAGCCTACATTCTTTTGTTTTAAACATTAATAAAAGACGAATTATTAATTTATTGAGGTGAAAATATTGGAAATTATTAAAATACAAATGAAAAAATTATTACAAATCATCATTTGTTTATTTTGATATAATATCTATTAATCATGTTCTCAAAATTATTCTTAACTAATTATTTTCGGGAAAGTTAAATTACTAGTTACCGACGTTACAGTTGGCTTTGACACAATCCGAAAAAGATGGTTTAATTTGCTTTTGAAGTAAATAAATTGAAAAAATTAGTAAAACTGAAACAAATATTATTAGAAATATGCAAATGATGACCTGTAATAGATTTTTTCATTTGTTTCTTAAATTTTTTCACCCCAATAAATTAATAATTATTTCTTATTCAAGTTTAAAACAAAAGAATGTAGACTTGTTATATATCATTGAAAACCTTATAAAATAAGGAAAAAGACGAGACTATTTTCAACATAGATTCCCATTTAAAAAATCATAAGTTTGTGTTATATCTCGAGAATCATTAAGTTTTAAAAAAATCTAATTACGCCATTTTATTCTATTTAAAAAACGATAATTTTTTGTAAAAACATTTTTTTCTAACTATCATAATAAATAAGATATGAGATATTTTCAAAATGAGCGAAAAACGAGTTTTTGCCTGTAGCTCAGAAACAAAAGAAGATCGAAATGTACTGTGGTGACTATTAAACATTTCTGGAAAAGTTGACCCTGGAATGTGCAAACGGTTTAGCTCTATCATTAGTATTACCCGAGATACCTTAAAAAAACATCGAAAATGAGACACCCTGTACAGTTGGAAATTAAGATCATTACACTACAAAATTAAAATTGTAAGGATGAAAATGTCGTCAAAAAATATTAGAGGTACTACAGACACACACGTGGTATTTTTTATTTTTCTTTAGCATCTGTTCTAGAAAAAAAGGATTTTATACACGACAGTAAAATTAAATAAACAATTGTTTTCCGTACTATTTTAGATAGGTACTGATGAACAAAAAACTGAGGTCACTTTGAAAAACATCATAATTTCAAAGTGACCTAAACTTTTCGTCAGTATATAATAATGAAATGTTAAGTACCTATATAAAATTAAACAATTGTATGTTTAATAAACTTAACATTTCATTATATACTGACGAGCGAAAAGTTGAGGCCAATTCGAAATTATGATTTATTTAAAATTGACCTCAATTTTTTGCTTGCCGTAGTATATTATTTTTATTATTTTCATACAATGAGGTCTGGTATTCATTTTTCGATTTATTTATTTTTTAGCAATGCGAATTTTTGAATAATATTCTTTTCGCTTAATACAACTATAAACTACAATCATTTTGAAGTTGTGACGTCATTCCGTTATAGCGTTAAGAGTTCAAAATATTTTTTCAAACAAACAAGATACGAGTACATATTATGTTGTAATAACTGATAATGCATTACAGTTTCATAATTTTGAAGAATTAATAATTAGGTTAATTTGTTGTAAGTATTTGGCATCACTGTTCATATTGCTTTCGGCTTCCGACGAAACCGGAAGTAGAATATAATACTTTTTTGCAACTAACACTGGCATTTGTTCGTCCTCAACTCTACATTTTAGTTTATACTTTACACCTAAAATTAATTATAAGAAAATAGCAGATTCTAAAATACCAGAATATCGGTATTCATTTTAATATATGTATTACAAATCAGTATACCTAGGGCACGTAAATATGACATTATTAAAATTGCAATAATGCAGGTAGAATTTGTCAAATATATGGAATATTTTCGTTCCACATGTTCCAAATGCATTCATAAGGGTCAGAAAAGT
Organism: Harpalus rubripes; assembly: GCA_963082715.1. Taxonomy (NCBI): domain Eukaryota; kingdom Metazoa; phylum Arthropoda; class Insecta; order Coleoptera; family Carabidae; genus Harpalus; species Harpalus rubripes. The sequence goes on along the minus strand of OY720453.1, from coordinate 53,695,801 downwards.
AATATTCTTACTTTGTCATGTCCAGTCTAGACGTTATAGATATCAGTTACATAATAAATTCTTGCTAGATATCAGTAATATATTCAAAATGCAATTTTCATTTATGGGGGAAAGACACCAGATTCATCTTGTACAGAATATTGCAGGACGCCACTGGCTAGTGTAAGATAGCAAATACGAAGTCCCCTGTTCTGTATCGAATCATACAGATGTCGGAGGAAGATTTCCTAAATTAGAATTTATACAAATAGCGTGTCCGTTTGCGATTGTAAGGAATTTCGAACCGAACCAAGGCGTTATCTGCCGTTGTCTTCGGCGATAAATCAAACAAGGGGACTTTTTATATTTCATTATTTCACGTAGAAATGCACCAGATGGAACCAAGACGACAGAACGAAATATTGCAAGAGAAGTAATGCAACCCAATATAATTTTTATAGTTGGAAAAATTCCTTGAAATTTATTAATGCTATGAACAAGGAACTTCTAAATTCTCTATAAAATAAAGCACCATCATTATGGTACGACAGACCTTGCAATGTTATTGCCTAAAAATAATAATAATAAACAAAAACGGAAAATAGATATTTGGCGTCTATGGAGAGCTGTGGAGAGAAGCCGAGGAGAACTATAGAGAGAAGCCGAGGCGTGCCAAGTTCGTTGTGGTGAGAGCTGTGAAGAGAAGCGAGTTGCAAATGGGCCGAGCATTCATAAATTAAAATTAGGCTCACTTTTGAGTTGTGTATGAACGATAATTACTTGTGGTTTAGTTAATAACTCAAATCATTAAAAATTATTGTTTGAAGGTAAATTGTTAGAAATTAAATTGTTGTAAAAATAGTGATGTTATTCCTGTAGTACATAAATTAATAAATAAATAAATAAATAAATATATCATCGCGGCATATTACCCATTGCTGGGTGTGCCAATCTGCTTTTTACACAGAATTCGGTAATAATGATGACATATTTGTATCGTGCGGGCGTTTATCATGTGAATTTCATTAATAAATATATTTTCAGCGATAATACGAAAGTAGATATAATTGCAATTTTTTAGGCATAAATAAATTAATTCCAATCTGCATACTGCATATACATTTATTTATTTATTTATTTTCTCCCAAAACAGGATACGTAAGTATCCCAAAAACATGGGAGAGGCAACAATGTGTACAAAATAAACAGGCAAGAATAGACAGATGGAAATACAGAGAATAAAAAATACAGAAGTTTACAAATATAAAAATGTATGAAGTTTACAATTATAAAAATATAAGAAAAAATAAGTGAACTAATGTGTCGCTTAGTTTAACTCATTGTAGAGAACAGTTCTAAATTGAGTAAAATTATGAAAGAAAATGTCAAGTTCACTGAGACATTTGTTTTCAATTTCATTATAGATAACACATAATCTTCTAATAGGGTTTTTTAATTCATAATTGTTACGTATGACAGGAATGTAAAAAGTATTACTGGAACGGGAATGCAAACGTGGTACGGAAAAATTAATTTGACTTAAAGCGAAATTATCATCAACCAGATTATTTAGTAGTTTATAAAGGTACAGGCATGAATATATCCTACGTCTGTCCTCAAGTGTATACATGTCAAATGTATGTAAAGCAGCAGAATAACTATGTTAAAGCATTAAATGAAGGTGAAATTTTACGAGTGCAATGTCTGACAAACTTCCGCTGTACCCACTCAATTCGCTTACTAAAGTTATCATATATTGGGTTCCAGACAATGAGGCAGTATTCGAGCTTAGACCTTACAAAACAGTTGTACAAAGAAATAAGAGTTTTTGGATTGTTGAAACAATGTGAATTTCGAATAATGAAACCTAAATTTCTGTAAGCACTATTAATAATATAGTCGTAATTCGGACCAAAATGTAATTTAGGGTCGAACAAAACTCCTAAATCTTTATGCAGTTCAACACGGTTGAGACAGTTACTACCCATCCGGTAGGAAAAAGAAGAAATACTACGTTTCATTGAGAATGACATGATCTTACATTTTTTGATATTAAAATATAAATGTGAGGAAGAAGACCAAGTCAGAAGATTATCAATATCGGACTGCAGTAGACAGTGATCCGCATATGAATTGATAGTTTTAAATAGCTTCAGATCATCAGCGTATAACAATGAGTTGGAGTATTGTAAGCAACGTGTGACATCATTGATAAATAGATTAAATAAAAGCGGCCCTAGGTTAGATCCCTGCGACATCCCTGAACAGGGACTGAAAAAGTCAGATTTAAAGTTGTGATATTGTACAAAAAGTTTGCGATGTGAAATGTATGAACGTATCAAGCACAATAGATCAGGAGAAAAATTAAACTGATGCTGCAATTTGAATAATAAGACATCATGATTTACAGTGTCAAACGCTTTTGAAAAATCAGTGTAAACAACATCAACCTGTGAGTTGTCAGAAAACTGATCAATAGTGAATGCAGTAAAGTTGGTTAGATTAGTAACAGTTGATTTACATTTAATGAAGTCATGTTGCTCGGGTATAATTTTGTCAGAAACAAAGTGGTATATCCATTTATATAAGATTTTTTCAAAACACTTAGAAATATTAGAAATAATGGATATTGGTCTGTAATTAGACATATCGCATTATAATGATTGTACCTAACTACAGTGCTGGGACTTTGCCATATCGCCTGGTGATCGCATGACATAAAAATGACGTCATTCTAACATCTCGGTACAGTTTCTCGTATCGCTTGGCGATCATATCACGTCAATTTTACGCCATGAGATCACTAGGTGATATGGCAGTCCCAGCGAGGAACTCTTGTTTTAAATAACCAAATAAATATCGCATATTGAAATTTTTGTCAATAATCATCTTTTAAGGTCCATATAATCAGAAAAATATCAATTATCTGAAAAGGTACTTTTTCAAGTACATGCTTGGTATTTTCAAGTACTTTAGAAACTAAAAAAATACTTGTACTTCAAGATACTTGGTACTTCTACTTCAAGTACTACTTTCCGGTACTTTGCCCAGCTCTGGCAGATACTAGTTGTAAGACATGCCTTGCCGACCAACTAAGTCTTAGGCCGGGGCCATAACAGCGCACCCAACCCTTGCACAGACCGTCGCACAGCACCAACACAAAAAAATATTACTTGTATTCAAGGCCAAAACGGAGCCTAGCGCCTTGCACTGACTAGGTAATAGCACTCACTATTTTTTAGGCTCGCACCGTAGTTTTTTTTAAGAAAATCTAAAATGAATTAATTATTAAATCGCCATCTGAGAATGATGACGGTAACATGAATGAATATTGGAGCAAATGCTAGGTGCGATGCTTTTAAAGCTACGGGTGGTGTTAGGGTCGGCGCACCGATGTGTATTCGAGTGAGCCTGGTCATAACGGAGCCTAGCGCCTCGCATCAACCCTTGCATCGACCCTAGGGAATACCGCTCACTATTTATTGGGTCGCAGTATGGACAAGAAAAAATAGTTTCTGCCGTATTTTAGAGGATAACAATACGAATAAAGTTCGCAAAAACTACCATTATTCATTTATTTTAAATAAAGAGTGCAAAAAATCCTCCTAAACTTTTTTTCTTTTATTTAAAGAATGGATTCCTGTTTTTCGGTAATTTTTTGGCAAATATAATAAATATGAATTAATTATTAAATCTGTATCTGAGTATGACGAAGAAAATATTTTTTAATCTGTGAATATTTGAGCTAGTGGGGGCTTCAAAATTGAATTGCGCTTGGGGCCTCTCAAATGCTAAATCCGCCACTGGGACCTAGGATCGGTGCTCCGTTGTGGCCCTGGCTTTAGCGCTGGAAGTTGCGGCCAGGGAGATGCGCTGACCACTGGACTGCTGGTGACCTGTGTAGGGTAAGGCGAGTCGAGCACTCTTGAACGTAGCCAGGCTGAATTCCGACCGCCACAGATATATCGTTATTATCATTACCAAAACTTAATATGCCGATTTACAATTTCAATTCAGGACACCAATTTTCTCTCACACTGTAACTATCTTATAAGCGAATATGCGATCCAACTGCACTACTGGTAATTTTAGTCGTCAATAAAAGATGATCTATTTTAAAAGTATGCAATATCTTTGAAACTCAGAAGTATATTACTTTCAGGATATTACATTATAGGCAAGTGCATCTAAACGTACCCTAAAGCATAAAAATTACCATCATTCCTCTACCCTCAATCAACAAATATCCATTTATAATTTAGACATATCAACATAGTCCAAATTACTTTATTTACATATCCCCCTAACCTGTAAATCACTCCCTTCTTGTCACGTAGATGTCAGTGGTTGCATACGGGCCCATATCTCTCCGATACGCATACGCATAGTGAGAGCAACCTTTCAGGTGGACTGCACTCAAACCACGGTTCAGGGCGCAGGCACTCGCACTTATCGCTTTAACTGCGAGGGGGCGCGCGTATAAATATGAGATGGCCAGATAAAAATATTAGAACCCTCGCATCACGCTTGTTCGCCGGCTATCATATGTGAGATGCGTGTAAGTGGATTGCATTGCATCCAGTGCATGGGATGTATGGAGCGGAGAATATATGACGGTGGTTAAAGGGATGTTCATATGATGTGGTTTTATGGAAAAGAAAGATTTCTTACTACATAATTAAAACAGATATATGCTGAAATTTGGGAGTAAGCTGAATTTTAAATTAAAACATACCAAACAGCGGTGTCTCGGAAAATATAGTGTAGTGGAAAAACAATTATTTAATCACTAGTGACTTAAAATAAATACAAATCCACAACAACCATCAAAATTTGTGTTAAATACAAAAATGAAATATACATATTACCTACAAATGTATGAACAGAGTGTAAATAGAAAATTGGAACATAGGCGTTTAACATGGGAATTCAGTTTATCTTTGCGTAAACGATATCTAATTATTTTATACAAAAATACTTCAAATAAAAGTTATAGAGCTTTAAATTCTGCATCTAAATCATGTGAAACGATTATTTTAACTCCTCATATAAACGTAAAAATTAATTATAAAGTTATGGTTTCCAGAAGCTTTTTGTCTAGGCAACCATGGATTTATGACAAAACATAAATAAATGCGTTATTTTTAACTGTCAATTAGAACAAAATTTAGTTTACAGTAGTAAAATAACACAAAACACAAGAAGGTAAATTATTTTAAATCTAAATGACTCTTAAAAACAACGCATTTGTATAATTTTTGTCAAAAATCCATGACTGCCTATTCAAAGCTCTCATAAAAAATGTAACTTTATGATGAATTTAAATCTCTATAACTTTTATTTGAAGTATTTTCGCATAAAATAATTAGGTAACGTTTGCGCAAAGAAAACCTGATTCCCAACTACATGGGGGCATCGGGGCTTTTGTCCCCAAGAAAAACTTTCTTTGGGACAATGCCCCCGAGGACACTTATCCCTTAGCGCAGCAAAACTTTTATTTAGTGTACATGTACATGCATATATATATATATATATATATATATATATGTCGGAGATTGTAATATCAAAGCATGTCGTAACGATCATTTAATGAATCAAGTATTACATGAATCACTTATAATCTTTTAATTGTATTGTCGTAATCGAAACGTCAAGCATTGTAGGCTATAATGCTTGGATGGAATCAGTGTGTAGCGGTGCTCAGGGAGTGAGTGCAGGTCCGCCTCGCTGAGATCATCACGTTTATATTATCGCTGTGGTTCTGAAATAGTGTTGGTCGACATAGAGTTTGCCAGTGATACTACCCCGCGACATCAGAAGTGGGATTCGCCTGCGATCCACAATATTGTATGTGGGTGTTTGTTCTGTTGGTGAATTATAAAGGGAAGTGTAGGGCCAAGCAGGTTAAGATGGAAAGGCCGTCTAGCAATTTTTGCAGGTTTTCATCCTAGGGCATTGACCAGTAACAAGTATTCCGTCTGTGTCCCACCCGGAGAGTGGTGACGTAATTACAAGAGCTGGTTAAGTAGAACCGTGAGTAATGAGTACTGAATTTATTTTAAGCGATCTTCCAATACTGGTAAGAGATTTTATTACAAAGCTCAAGATATCGTTGTGAGCTATGTTGGTGGCAATTGGGTTGCTGTTGTAATAAAAGCAATTCGGTCAGTTGCTTATTGAGAAACGAGAGACGAAGTCGAGTTTGTTGTTTATGATATTGTGATGGCCGATGATCCGGATTACCGATCTTCATATATGTTATTTAAGATATTATTTATTACAGTAGGTGTTCATGGCAGTTGTTATATTTTGATTGATGTTTTGTCATTGAGCTTGTATGACGTAATAAGTATTTCATTTTTGGTAGCTAGATTCTACTCCTTTACATCGTCTGCGACGTGACAATATTATTAAACTGAATGTAGGTCATGTAGTCACAGATCGGGAGTATCAACCAGTTTGCGATTTAGTTAGTTATTTGTGAAATAACAAACGAACTAATACAAATTCCTTAAAGTGTTTCGGTATGTCAAGAAATATTGTAAAATGTTTTCATTGTACAAGTTTCGCAAACTAACAGACACGTTGAGTAGGTACACTGCAACCTTGAGACACTTGATATATCGTTACTTAATTTTTATCCAGATATGACCGATGCGGGTGCAGAACCATGGTGTACCGAAATATAAATTATAACATTAAAATTTCACTAGGGATCTTCAGTGAAGATAGTTAATGGTGGAAATATGTTGAAAAACTATGCTAAAGATTAATATTTTATTAACTGCAGATAAAGTTTACTGAGCTACAAATTGTTATTATCATTATAAGGTTGAGGGTTTTAAGCGCTGGTGACTTTTGTCACCACGACCAGTAAGATCTGCTGTAGCATGTTTTGACTGAATGTCTGGAAGCCACTTCAAAATTTTGATGAACTGAAATTTGGTATATTATAGAACAATGACTAGTAAAGATACTTGTCATAATTCAAAATCCCTTTTGTTAAGAGCTGATAACTCTTTAACGTTCATCGTCGAGGGTGAAATGAATATCTCCAGGCTATGAATTATGGCTTTTCAAGTATCCACAGGAAATGCCTAAGACTCACTTATACTACGGTACCCATTTTAGCTTTGATTCACAAGTGAAAGCAGCCTGGTTATCTGACGTTATGTAGATTGCTTCTCCTTTGAGAGCTTGTTTAATTTTATTGAGCACACAGATTTATTGCTTGAGATATAATGAAACCGTTGTGTATGGATTCCTTTATTTGGCAGCACGGACCAAATAAAATCGATCCAGTTTCTGCTGACTCTAGTTTAGAAATATCCGTAAACCAGGACAGAGAGTCTATTTGGAAGAGTGGCCTTACTACTGTCCACCGAAGGCGATTACCAAAAACTCTCTTGTGTAGCTTTTGTTTCAGAAGTTATGAGTGGCCTACGAGATCTCCAAGCTTGAAGTGTTTTGTCTTGCACAGTGCAAAGACGTTGGCCCCAGAATCAATTCCATTACTGCACTTGGACAGGTATTCATAGCGCCTGTGGTATGTGATACAAAGAAAAACTATCGTTGCGCTTCCGCAAAGACGCTTGTGCTGTGGTTTGTTACATTTTTGCCGCCATACTAATGATGCATGAGTGATCATTGGTCCAAATACGGTCATGTATGGCCAGTGGTTCGTTTCTGCCTGCAATCTCTAGTTTTTTCTAGAAGGACAGCGGCTTGTGTCCGAGGCTGCTACGGGATTTGTTTTGATGATTTTGTTAATGTATAAATTGCATGTGGACTTTTGAGTATTCAGGTTTCAGGTATCTGCGTTGACATTAAGGGTAATGTGATTGAAGTGAGAGATCGATGCATTCGATCAGTTACCGTACGATGATGCTATTTGGGAAAAATATTGTTGACAGTGGCGGGAGAGCTGTAATTATGGACGAAGTCTGTACCAGTCTGTCTCGAAATAATAAGCCAGAATGGGCGAGCATCCTGCCCAAGATCTACGAATGAGGCGATGTGTAGCACTGATAGTGAGAGAATGTATTGGATGTACCGTGTTAGCGTGAATAATATAGCGCTGTGCAGACAGTTCAAATCTGAGTGAACTTTTATTAATTGTTTATGGTATAATTTGTATGAAGTTATTCAAGTTCCTGCACGTCCATGTTTCAAAACCCTGAGTCGTTACGGATGGAACTTTCATGAATATTTAAATTTAGGTACAAATATGGTAGTGGTTTGAAATAGTCCCTGAGTCTATTCCCAGAACATACTATATGACTTTATTGAATTTCCGGTGAGCATGGTCGTAGCTATAAAACTTGGCGTTTTGGTTTTGATGGGGCTGTGGCCGATCAGGCTCCTCGTGACCGTTTTCGGGGTGACCATTCCAGTTTTGTCAAATTGTGAATTTGTTGAATGTTTAAATTGTGGCAAGCTAGATCATCCGCAGAGGAGTTGCACAGGATAGCTGGTGCCCGGACTGGAGCCTGACACGGTTGCGAAGCAGACTGTTTTACCTGAAAAACAATTGAGCAACAGAAATCTGTCAGCCATTGGAAGCAGAGAAGTCTGACAAGACGGGACTTGCTTTTCAAATGTTTGTCTTAATGTTTGGGACGCCTAAGTGCAGCGTGATGGACGCTGGGACAAATTGCTTTAAAATGTTATGATCGTATCCAAGGATAAATTTAATTGAAGAAAGTTCATCGGATGATGGATATAAAGGAAGATAAAAAAATTGTTTCTACATCTCCTCTTGCAAACGTTTCGGTATATTATTTTACCTTCATCAAGTGCTACAATAAAAATATTTGAAATCAACAACAATCGTTTTCCAGAGTATAATCAAACAATAATAAACAACAAGTTTAAATAAAAATAAAAAAAATACCTGTGAGATATGCAGGCCAAAAGAGAAACATTATAATGGACAGCATCACCTGTGACAGTGTAAGATCAACAGAATAAAACTTACTAACCTCCAATAAGAGCAAAAACCAACTTGTCAAAAAATTAAACTAAAAAACACTAAGCCAGAATACAGTTAGGAAAACGAAAAGAAGAACTATCTGTTTGAATTATTTAACAAATTTAGAACATTTTGATAGCTCTAAGTATTATTTACATAACACATGAATCCATGTTCTAATTTTTAAGTAGAGCGGTTCATGCGTACAATAATGAACCTTCTGGAGGTTGAGACCACAATTTAGTTAGGCTAATCGAGTGGATCGTTGAAAATCCACAGGGGTGACTAAAACTTTGAAGAGCCGACAAACTTTTATAACAAAAGTGGCTAAGGAGTAATTGAGACGTTGATCTGGAGATTGGTTATTTTCGTTAAATTCTTTAGAATTATTAACCGTGATGGAAGATGACATGCTACTGGATGCCTCTGTCATGGTGTTTCGGTATGCTACTCTGATACCTCTGCCGAAGGTAACATGCTAACTAGGTGCCTCTGTCGTGTGTGTTTTCCAGTAAATGAATTGGGAAGCGTGGCCTAAGACGACGAGCTAAGTTTTCGATTTGCCATAGGATTTCTGATTTAGGACCTGAATGTTAGCAAACCAGTAATAATTTGTTTTGTATGTTCTAAAGGCCCATGACTCTAATCGCACTTATAAATACGCACATGACTAAATTAGAAAAATGTCAGATAATAATGATATTTCTTCCCTAGGAACTGACGAAGAGCCAGGTTCTACACAAAATAATTAAAACTAGAATTGTCTATAGTACAATGAGGGTGTTCCATTGCTAGGTAAGCAATGACGGTGTGGTTTTCCTGAGCTGGATAAGCGATGACGGAATAGTGTTCCATTGCTGGGTAAGCAATGACGGTGTGGTTTTCCCGAGCTGGTTAAGCGATGACGGAAGGATGTTCCATTGCTGGGTAAGCAATGACGGTATGGTTTTCTTGCGCTGGTTAAGCGAAGATGGAATAGCGATCGATTGCTGGTTAAGCAATGATGGTCTGTCGCTGTTGGACAAGCTATAACAATGCTTGAATACTGATATTGGTAGTCATGTATTTACTGGTGAATGTATTGTCACAGAATTATGTTTTGTTTGACGTCTTGTAAAAAAGGCGTCCATTAAATAATTTAGTGTACTATAGCTAAATTTTGAGCTTGATATAAATGTGAACAAAGTTGTAACTATTTGAGCACTTATTGGTCAGAGATAGCCGAGCGAAAATACTGTGGATAAATTCTTTGTTTTCAGATAGTTCACACGAGGACGTGTGAAACGTCAGAATGGCCGTGTCGGAGATTGTAATATCAAAGCATGTCGTAACGATCATTTAATGAATCAAGTATTACGTGAATCACTTATAATCTTTTAATTGTATTGTCGTAATCGAAACGTCAAGCATTGTAGGCTATAATGCTTGGATGGAATCAGTGTGTAGCGGTGCTCAGGGAGTGAGTGCAGGTCCGCCTCGCTGAGATCATCACGTTTATATTATCGCTGTGGTTCTGAAATAGTGTTGGTCGACATAGAGTTTGCCAGTGATACTACCCCGCGACATATATATATATATATATATATATATATATATATATATATATATATATATATATATATATATATATATACATGTACATGTACATGCATATATATATATATATATATATATATATATATATATATATATATATACATGTACATGTACATGCATATATATATATATATATATATATATATATATATATATATATATATATATATATATATATATATATATACAGGCTGTCCGTCCATAAATAAACCAGCAAATATCTCGCTTATTGTTACTTTTAGCGATTTCAACTATATAACATAAATTACAGTAAGTTAACTCCTCTATAAAATTTCGGAAGTAGATCAATATTATTACTTTCGCTTTTGAAGAAATTGATAGCAACTTTTAATTTTCAAATGGAACATCCCATATATTTTTTCAAATTTGAAAAGTACGTGAAATTTGCTATCCAACTGTATAAAAACAATCGTAACGTAAACAGTGGCGTAGCCAGAAAATTTTCGAATTAATAATAATAATAATTAATAATAACAATAAGAATAATAATAATAATAATAATAATAATAATACTAAAGATAATTATAAAAACTTTATTCCGGAAAAAATTAAAAAAAACTATAAGTACAGTTCTAAACATATACACAAACAGCCAAGAAAAACAAAGTAAAAATTAAATATTAATTATTACCCTTCTTTTAGTTTTTTGGAAAATATTTAAGGCATCTATGTGCTCAATATTTATATTTTCATAGATACACAATAGGGCTAATCCATTTAAACGATTTTCAGACGTAGAATTCCTTAGATAATTTTTTAAATATTTCAAAGTTGAAAATTAACTTTCTGTCGTACAAGTCGTTACTGGTAAAGTTATTAAAATTTGTAATAATTTAAATATATTCGGATAAATTTCTTTGCTACACATTTGCAAATAGTCTCTAGTTGATTTTGGCTTATCATTTTCATTTTCAAATTTGCGTTGCCATAACTCATATTCCGACCATAAACCATTTAAATTAGAAATTTCTGTCATGATAATAAGTATTCAGCAAACATTTCAATTTATCTTTGAAGTCGGAACATATATCAACATAAAGGCATATGAGATTCATTGAATGAAATTATTGAAGTGTTATACATAGAGGTAATTAACTTATATCAGTTTTTTAATATATATGCAATTGTAAAGTTGTAGGTGAACATTTTTTAATATTTATCAAATAATTAAAAATTCAAATACTTGTCTTCCAAAATTTAGGGGGGTGCACTTGCACCCTAAACCCCTTTGTCTACGCCACTGAACGTAAAGAGATGAGCATATGCTAGGACTAGGGATAATTATTTATATTAAGATGGTAACGTAATCAGCAACGTACATGCCGGAACCTAAACAAAACTTCTCCACGGCTGGCCAATCAGAAGTCATCATTTTAAATATAGTCAAGAAATTTGACTCAGTCGTGTGTAACAATAAAACTGTAATTGACAAAGCGGCATACAATAATAGAATTTATGTTCAAGGAACAGTATGATTATTTTACTATACAAAGCACTCACAGTAGGTGGCGAACCCTTAAGATTTCAAGCAATGCATGTCTTCATTTCAACAGAGCGGCGCAAGTAATAGCCTGTTGGTATCCAATGTTATACTACAAGCAGTAAGCGGCGAAATGCCGCTTTGTTATGGTTACGATATTTATAGTTTTGTTGCTGGAAGCGACAGAATCAATTTTTCCTACTATATTACCGAGGTCGAAACTGAGTAAAGTCCTGTGTCCACAATGCTAAAAATCGTTCCGAGTTCTCGGCCATATTTTTTGATTATAAACATTGAACATATACGACTACAGATGTCAGGTTGGTCGAATTTACGAAGTTAGTTTCAGTCATTTCTACCAATACTAAAAATTAATAAAACATAATCAACAAATTATTCTGGCAGTAAGTAAATTAAAAACTTACTACGAGTATATTAATTTATTTATAATAATATAATGCGTAGAATTAGGAAATATTTTATAACCTTATAATTTTCAAGCTCATCAAGCATTAAACGTCAATATTTTAAGTTGGTAACATGTAAATGAAGTTGGCAACTTGTATTAAAAAATGGGACAGAATGCATTTTTCCATTCTATACTCTATCCGTTTTAACTATAGACTAGATGGCGTTTCAAGCGGGGCCGTTATTACATGTATTAAATAAAAAAAAACAAATTTTGTGTGTTTTTATGCATATACTTACTTATAATCTCCGTACCTTTCTCTACATTTCGGCGAAAGGGGCATGCATAAATGAAAACCACATTATTCAAATAAATTTTAAAGAAAACAACGTAAAATAAAAATATAATTCACCTTTGAAATATAAATATTTACACTCTAAAATATTGTATACATTATATGTATAAACTATATACACCGTTAAATATGAACAAAATAATGTTCTAAACTAATTTCTTTGTTCCTGGGTTGATCCGAATGACCTTTTTTCCTCATGTTCTTTTATAGCTTTCCAAATATTACATCGTCCTATGCCCAGTTCTGACGCTACAATTTGGACACTCTAATTTGGAATATGCATTCGTGGCACGATATGTGCAGTATAAATTATAAGTCACTTTTTTGCTCGCTTTGGAAGGCCTTTCCTTTTGGATATTTTAAAACATTGGCAGAGCCAGGTTAAGGATTTTTATCCATAATATTAACGAAGAGAACAACAACAAAACTGACGAAGTACTAACTAAAAACTAAGAAAACGCGCACAATGAAAACTATGTAATGTGAAATATAACGACAAAACACTATGAAAATTATATAAACGAAAAAACAAACAGAACTGAACAGAAATTGATAATATGTAATAAATCGTGTACTATTAACTTTGTTGACATTTATATATTTTATGTCAGACGGCAAAATAATTGATATAGTTTTCAAGCAAATTTAAATTTCGCGTCAATTATTTTACTGTGTAAACTCGGTTCAATTTTGAACCAATCAGAGAGCTAGATCTTAAGCCCTATCTCACCCAACGCTCTATAGTTAAAACGGATAGAGTATAGTTTTCTATTCGATTTTTGCGTCCGAGATGGTAGTGTCCACGATCCGAGTTATCGAATTGTGGACTATATCCGAGAATTCGGATCGATTTCTAGCATCGTGGACACAGGCACACTTGCTTTAGTTACTACTTCAACTGCGTTACTGTTACTTCATTATAAAACCTTCTAAATTCTTTATAGTTTTCAAATACTGAACTTTCCTTTGAAAAATCTGTCAACTTGGTATTATCATTTTATTTTGTTTTTCTTACTACATTAATATAAAATTAAAGAATATTTTTAATCCTAGATGGAAATTTTCTTTCTTTCCTCTAGTTTTGTTATGCAATTTTCTTCTTGACGTTAGATTAATATTTTTTGCTATTATTCTTCGTTGAACAATCAACAAGAGTTTAAAAACAAATTAAAAAAAGAGTTTTAATAAGTATTTAAGTAAACAGTTTAGCGCTACAAACAATGCATCGGAGCGTACAAATTTGCGGAAGAATTATCTTGATATTAAAGCAATATTTAAAAATTAGTTGAAGAAGAAAATTAATAAAACCGCGTTGAAAGAGCAACAAATTTCAATTAGTTGTTTTAAATGTGTGAAAAAAGCGCTGGCGGGGACGTTAGCAAAGTAAAATGAATCTGGAAAGTTGGCGTTATCAATTGTGCGCGCAGTGCTTGCAAAGATTGCATACCGGGCGGTCGTAAATTAGGATCAGCGGTGGCCGGGCAGACTTTAATTTCTCTAATGTTTGTGAACAATTTTTCCGTAATAAGCAAGCTTGCACAATTCGCGCAGTGCTAGCGCCTACTGCTACCGCTGACCCAATTGCAGGGACGGATTTTTTAAAAGCCCACGGCCTACGAAAAAGTATTTCATGAAGAAATATTTTCCGCTACTAAGTTCTTTTATTTTATTTATGCACAGGGTATTATAACAGTAATTGCAATGCAAGTATCACTTTATACTGTATTTTGGTGCTCAACTTTTTTTATCACTGTTGGATTTTGAGTTATTATGTCAAACTTTTAATTTTTATATGGACGTCGTATTGGAATGGTACACCAAGCAAAAGAGAATTTTCTTTAACTTTCCAACGATGTGTAATTTATCTACTTCCTTAGCTTTAAACAGCAAAAATATAACAATTGTTAAATTTATAGGTTTCTAGTAAAATAAAAAAGTAATTTGAAAAATTGTTTTGAATTTATACTTAAGCTCTATCGTAATTTTTTGTTATCTTCAGTCAGTTTTATGTATTTTGTATAAATTCAATACAGATTTTTTTTTGTAACAGACTATATATTTCCAATAAAATTATAACATAAACATATTATGGCAATTGCACTCGTCACTGACATTTGTCTGTCAGAATTTTCTTAATATAGTAGATGTTTCCAATCGTAAACGTCTTATTACAGAGCTCTGTTTCTAGTGATAAAGAATTTTTTTACAGGCTGTTAAAACCGTAGCAACATCTATACAGATTTATTTATCATTTTTTCGCTTCGCCATATGTTTCCAAAGACTATTTCGACCAAATAGTTTAATGTATTGTGTTGTGAGTTCCAATATATATATATATATATATATATATATATATATATATATATATATAATATATATATATATATATATATATATATATATATATATATATATATATATATATATATATATATATATATATATATGTCGGAGATTGTAATATCAAAGTATGTCGTAACGATCATTTAATGAATCAAGTATTACATGAATCACTTATAATCTTTTAATTGTATTGTCGTAATCGAAACGTCAAGCATTCTTGGCTACATTGCTTGGATGGAATCAGTGTGTAGCGGTGCTCAGGGTGAGTGCATGTCCGCCTCGCTGAGATCATCACGTTTATATTATTGCTGTGGTTCTGAAATAGTGTTGGTCGACATAGAGTTTGCCAGTGATACTACCCCGCGACATCAGAAGTGGGATTCGCCTGCGATCCACAATATTGTATGTGGGTTTGTGTTCTGTTGGTGAATTGTAAAGTGAAGTGTAGGGCCAAGCAGATTAAGATGGAAAGGCCGTCTAGCAATTTTTGCAGGTTTTCATCATAGGGCATTGACCAGTAACAAGGATTCCGTCTGTGTCCCACCCAGAGAGTGGTGACGAAATTACAAGAGCTCGTTAAGTAGAACCGTGAGTAATGAGTACTGAATTTATGTTAAGCGGTCTTCCAATACTGGTAAGAGATTTTATTACAAAGCTCAAGATATCGTTGTGAGCCATGTTGGTGGCAATTGGGTTGCTGTTGTAATAAAAGCATTTCGGTCAGTTGCTTGCTGAGAAACGAGAGACGAAGTTGAGTTTGTTGTTTATGATATTGTGATGGCCGATGATCCGGATTACCGATCTCCATATATGTTATTTAAGATATTATTCATTACAGTAGGTGTTCCTGGCAGTTGTTATATTTTGATTGATGTTTTGTCATTGAGCTTGTATGACGTAATAAGTATTTCATTTTTGGTAGCTTGATTCTACTCCTTTACATCGTCTGCGACGTGACAATATTATTAAACTGAATGTAGGTCAAGTAGTCACAGATCGGGAGTATCAACCAGTTTGCGATTTAGTTAGTTATTTGTGAAATGACAAACGAACTAATACAAATTCCTTAAAGCGTTTCGGTATGTCAAGAAAGATTGTAAAATGTTTTCATTGTACAAGTTTCGCAAACTAACAGACACGTTGAGTAGGTACACTGCAACCTTGAGGCACCTGATATATCGTTACTTACTTTTTATCCAGATATGACCGATGCGGGTGCAGAACCATGGTGTACCGAAATAGAAACTATAACATGAAAATTTCACTGGAGATCTTCAGGGAAGATAGTTAAAGGTGGAAATATGTTAGAAAACTATGCTAAAGATTAATATTTTATTAACTGCAGATAAAGTTTACTGAGCTACAAATTGTAGATAGATGATATTGTTATTATCATTATTAGGTTGAGGGCTTTAAGCGCTGGTGACTTTTGTCACCGCGACTAGTAAGATCTGCTGTAGCGTGTTTTGACTGAATGTCTGGAAGCCACTCCAAAGTTTTGATGAACTGAAATTTGGTATTTTATAGAACAATGACTAGTAAAGATACTTGTCATAATTCAAAGTCCCTTTTGTTGAGAGCTAATAGCAGTTTAACGTTTATCGTCGAGGGTGAAATTAATATCTCCAGGCTATGAATTATGGCTTTTCAAGTATCCACAGGAAATGCCTAAGACTCACTACGGTACCCATTTTAGCTTTGATTCACAAGTGAAAGCAGCCTGGTTATCTGACGTTAAGTAGATTGCTTCTCCTTTGAGAGCTTGTTTAAGTTTATTAAGCACACAGATTTATTGCTTGAGATATAATGAAACCGTTGTGTATGGATTCCTTTATTTGGCAGCACGGACCAAATAAAATCGATCCGTTTCTGCTGACTCTAGTTTAGAAATATCCCTAAACCAGGACAGATAGTCTATTTGGAAGAGTGGCCTTACTACTGTCCACCGAAGGCGATTACCAAAAACTCTCTTGTGTAGCTTTTTGTTTTAGAAATTATGAGTGGCCTACGAGATCTCCAAACTTGAAGTGTTTTGTCTTGCAGAGTGCAAAGACGTTGGCCCCAGAATCAATTCCATTACTGCACTTGGACAGGTATTCATAGCGCCTGTGGTATGTGATACAAAGAAAAACTATCGTTGCGCTTCCGCAAAGACGCTTGTGCTGTGGTTTGTTACATTTTGGCCGCCATACTAACGATGCATGAGTGATCATTGGTCCAAATACGGTGATGTATGGCCAGTGGTTCGTTTCTGTCTGCAATCACTAGTTTTTGCTAGAAGGACAGCGGCTTGTGTCCTAGGCTGCTACGGGATTTGTTTTGATGATTTTGTTAATGTATAAATTGTATGTGGACTTTTGAATATTCAGGTTTCAGGTATCTGCGTTGACATTAAGGGTAATGTGATTGAAGTGAGAGATCGATGCATTGGATAAGTTACCGTACGATGATGCTATTTGGGAAAAATATTGTTGACAGTGGCGGGAGAGCTGTAATTATGGACGAAGTCTGTACCAGTCTGTCTCGAAATAATAAGCCAGAATGGGCGAGCATCCTGCCCAAGATCTACGAATGAGGCGATGTGTAGCACTGATAGTGAGAGAATGTATTGGATGTACCGTGTTAGCGTGAATAATATAGCGCTGTGCAGACAATTCAAATCTGAGTGAACTTTTATCAATTGTTCATGGTACAATTTGTATGAAGTTGTTCAAGTTCCTGCACGTCCATGTTCCAAAACCCTGAGTCGTTACGGATGGAACTTTCATGAATATTGAAATTTAGGTACAAATATGGTACTGGTTTGAAATAGTCCCTGAGTCTATTCCCAGAACATACTATGACTTTATTAAATTTCCGGTGAGCATGGTCGTAGCTATAAAACTTGGCGTTTTGGTTTTGATGAGGCTGTGGCCGATCAGGCTCCTCGTGATTGTTTTCGGGGTGACCATGCCAGTTTTGTCAAATTGTGAATTTGTTGAATGTTTAAATTGTGGCAAGCTAGATCATCCGCAGAGGAGTTGCACAGGACAGCTGGTGCTCGGACTGGAGCCTGCCACGGTTGCGAAGCCGACTGTTTTACTTGAAAAACAATTGAGCAACAGAAATCTGTCAGCAATTGGAAACAGAGAAGTCTGACAAGACGGGACTTGCTTTTCAAATGTTTGTCTTAATGTTTGGGACGCCTAAATGCAGCGTGATGGACGCTGGAACAAATTGCTTTAAAATATTTTGATCGTATCCAAGGATAAATTTAATTGAAGAAAGTTCATCGGATAATGGATGTAAAGGAAGATAAAAAAATTGTTTCTACATCTCCTCTTGCAAACGTTTCAGTATATTATTTTACCTTCATCAAGTGCTACAATAAAAATATATGACACAAATCAACAACAATCATTTCCCAGAGTATAATCAAGCAATAATAAACAAGTTTAAATAAACAAAATTTTTTTAATAAAATACCTGTGAGGATTTGTAGGCCAAACGAGAAACATTATAAAAGACAGCATCACCTGTGACAGTGTAAGATCAACTGACTAAAACTTATTAACCTCCAATAAGAGCAAAAACCAACTTGTCAAAAAAATTAAACTAAAAAACACTAAGCCAAAATACAGTTAGGAACACGAAAAGAAGAACTATCTGTTTGAATTATTTAACAAATTTAGAACATTTTGATAGCTTTAAGCGTAAGCATGCCGGATTATTTCGATTTGGTATTACGTATTATTTACATAACACATGAATCCATGTTCTAATTTTTAAGTAGAGCGGTTCATGCGTACAATAATGAACCTTCTGGAGGTTGAGACCACAATTTAGTTAGGCTAATCGAGTGGATCGTTGAAAATCCACAGGGGTGCCTAAAACTTTGAAGAGCCGACAAACTTTTATAACAAAAGTGGCTAAGCAGCAATCGAGGCGTTGGTCTGGAGATTGGACATTTTCGTTAAAGTCTTTAGAATTATTAACCGTAATGGAAGATGACATGCTACTGGATGCCTCTGTCATGGTGTTTCGGTATGCTACTGTGATACCTCTGCCGAAGGTAACATGCTAACTAAGTGCCTTTGTCGTGTGGTTTTCCGAGCTGGTTAAGCGATGACGGAATAGTGTTCCATTGCTGGGTAAGCAATGACGCTGTGGTTTTCCGAGCTGGTTAAGCGATGACGGAATAGTGTTCCATTGCTGGGTAAGCAATGACGGTGTGGTTTTCCGAGCTGGTTAAGCGATGACGGAAGGGTGTTCCATTGCTGGGTAAGCAATGACGGTATGGTTTTCTTGCGCTGGTTAAGCGAAGATGGAATAGCGATCGATTGCTGGTTAAACAATGATGGTCTGTCGCTGTTGGACAAGCTATAACAATGCTTGAATACTGATATTGGTAGTCATGTATTTACTGGTGAAATGTATTGTCACAGAATTATGTTTTGTTTGACGTCTTGTAAAAAAGGCGTCCATTAAATAATTTAGTGTACTATAGCTAAATTTTGAGCTTAATATAAATGTGAACAAAGTTGTAACTATTTGAGCACTTATTGGTCAGAGATAGCCGAGCGAAAATACTGTGGATAAATTCTTTGTTTTCAGATAGTTCACACGAGGACGTGTGAAACGTCAGAATGGCCGTGTCGGAGATTGTAATATCAAAGTATGTCGTAACGATCATTTAATGAATCAAGTATTACATGAATCACTTATAATCTTTTAATTGTATTGTCGTAATCGAAACGTCAAGCATTCTTGGCTACATTGCTTGGATGGAATCAGTGTGTAGCGGTGCTCAGGGTGAGTGCATGTCCGCCTCGCTGAGATCATCACGTTTATATTATTGCTGTGGTTCTGAAATAGTGTTGGTCGACATAGAGTTTGCCAGTGATACTACCCCGCGACATATATATATATATATATATATATATATATATATATATATATATATATATATATATATATATTTTAATTATTTACGATTCAGTATATCATAATGCCGGTTTTACATTGGGCAACAGTTGCGCGTGCAACTGCAACTTGCAATTAATAGCGGCAATATTGCATAGTGTAATATGAAAATTGCACAAGCAACACATAGCTGCAACCGATTGCATGAAAATAGCGCATGTTCTAATTCGTGCAACAATTGCACGCGCAACTTGGTAATTTACGGTACTGCCAACTTATTGTTTATTTGCCATTTATAGGTTATATATTTATTTTGATTAGTGATCTTTTGATATCCATTTATTAACATCAAGAAACAATATGCGAGTTAATTAATTGACCATGCCTGTACTATGGACTGATGAGCAAGTTAAACATTCAATATTATGTTGGGAATCGGAGTCTTAGTCATTGAAAATTTAATTGTAGGAGTATTTAAAACATTTAAAATTACCTTACAACGCTGAAATTACTTCTCTTTTTATTCACAAGTAATGCCCGTATGAATTAAATATACCGGGTGGAACATCATACCTGTGTACATAGGCGATTCATATGAGAAAAACAGTTTTTTCGTGCCCATTGCTCCCCAAATTATTTTAGACAAAAATGCTTCAAATAAATGTTGTAGAGCATAAAATTCTGCATCTAAATCAATAAACATAATTACTTTTACATGCTTTGTAACGACACAAATTAAATAAGAAAATATTGAAAATTACGTTGAAAATATCAAATAGCCATGGAATTGAAACAAAAATAGAAACAAATAAATAGGTAAATTAAATTCATACAAAAATCTCCATACCTATTATTACGACAATTGTACATTTCAATGAAATATTTATTTTTTATAGGATTTTTATTGAAAATCTTTTTAAATTGGAAATAATTCATGTAAACATTAAGACCTATGTAATACAATTCAAATTTCAAACAGTAATTCTCTGAATAAAATAATCACTACAATTTATTATTATAACAAATATTCGAATAATCCTCCGTTATCAGCCAAGCAATAACCAAGTCTATTGTAGAATGAATTTCTTACATTAGCGAGCTGCCTATTTGTGATTAAGGCGCTCTCCTCCATGATAGCTTCTCTCAATGAATTAATATTTGGGTGGCGCTGCTTATAAATTTTACATTTAAGATGACCCCATAAAAAAAGTCGCAAGGTGCTAAATCAGGAGATCTGGCTGGCCAATTTAAAGTTTCACCACGACCAATCCAGCGATTTGGAAATGCTTGGTTTAAATAATCTCTAACACTTACTCCGAAATGAGCTGGGCAGCCATCTTGTTGAAACCAAACCTCCTGATTTTCGCGCGCTACGCTGTGTAATACAGGGCCGATCTCATTAATCAAGAGTTCTAAGTATGTTTCAGAATTTAAGTTGCCAACGATCTCAAATGGTCCAATAATATTGCTATTAAAAATGCCTGCCCAAATATTAATTTTTTGAGGATATTGCGTTCTGGTGGTAACATTTAATCTTGGATTTTCTAGAGCCCAGTGCCTATCATTTTGAACGTTTGGTTCATTGTTTAATGTAAAAGTACACTCATCGGTAAAGCAAATAGATGGAAGAAAATCACGATCCCGATTTGCTCGTTCTTGCATATCTTCACAAAAAACTCGCCTACTTTCTTCATCAATGGGCGAAATGTCTTGATGGCATTGCATCTTATAAGGGTGGTATTTATGTTTTTTAAGAATGTGCAATACAGTAGAATGAGCAATCTCACATTCCTGCGCTATTATTCTTGAACTTAATTTAGGATTAAAATTTATTAATTCCAGAACTCTTTGTTCGTTTTCTAAATTAATGCGATTATTTTTATTTCCTATAAATAAAGATATGATTTGTTTGTAAATCTCTTAAAAAATATTCAAATTTAAATTTACCTGTACTATTTTCCGCCGCAACACTTGCCGTGGATTCAAATTTTTGAACATACGCGCGTATTGTTGTAGCGCTTGGAATTGGCCTATTTGGAAATTTCACGGCGAATAAATCTCTAACTATACGTAAACAATTTCCACTATAAAAAGTTTTTATTATAAAAACCCTTTCTTCGTTAGAATAAACTGAATTCATTTTGATATTTTACCGTCAAATTAGTTATTTATCTGTCAAACGTCAGACATTTATTTGTTTCTATTTTTGTTTCAATTCCATGGCTATTTGATATTTTCAACGTAATTTTCAATATTTTTATGCTCTACAACATTTATTTGAAGCATTTTTGTCTAAAATAATTTGGGGAGCAATGCGCACGAAAAAACTGTTTTTCTCATATGAATCGCCTATGTACACAGGTATGATGTTCCACCCGGTATGTCAAAACAATAGTAATTGATACGTAATATTGGTAATACTGTTGCTGATAATTTAAAAATGTTTAAGTTGCATGTTGCTCAATGTAAAGTAAGAAAAATTGCATTTGCAAGTTATTGCCGCTATCAAATGCAAGTTGCAGTTGCACACGCAACTGTTGCTCAATGTAAAACCGGCATAAAGACATTGTACAATGCTCAACTGTTACCCGAAATTTACGTGCTCGCACGGATAACAAGCTCACTTCTCTGGCTCGTTTGGTATCGTGCTCGCCCGTAAAGTTCTGAGTAACGGTCTTGCAATGTAAATTACTAGCTGGCTGCTTAGACAATTTAATTTCTTTATAATTTTTTAACTCTATATCCATTGAATATGAAGCAAAATTGTAATCAAATCTTATAAAAAATAAAATATTCTTTAATATTTACAATAACATTAAACACGAAAAAATTATATTTAACAGCGTTTTTTCAATAAACACTGTTAAAATCTTCAAATTATGGTACATCCGGTCTACCAGTTAAACCAAAATCTAATCTGCTCTTCAAATGGATGCAAAGAAAAAGAATAAGCAAAAATTACAATTTTTGAAAAGGTAGTTGGAGTTATGCGATCCGAAAGATTCGTCACACACACATACATACATACATAAATACATCCATACATACAGACAGACATCATCGAAAAAATCGTATTCGTAATTAAAACGTGCTTATTCATTAAAAACTCATCATCGAATTTTTAACCAAAGACAATACCTTTCTTAAAGGTGACGAAAGGTAAAAAGTCACACTGAATAGTCCAGTAACTTTTATAACTTCCTAATAAATTTAGGTCAAAATAAAATATCTAAATTACAAATTAGGCATTTTTAAATAAGCAAAAGACAAGTAGACAAAAGACAAGGTAAGAATTAAATGTTCTCCCAAACAAATTCGATATATTCGCAGCGATAGCGAAACTTTCGCTTTTCCAATTGGTCGTCAACTGAAAGTACTTTTAGAAAAAGTATACAGCGACAAGTGACACAGCGAATTAATGGCGCAAACTTCCGCGAAATTGCAGCGGTTTCTGTGATGCCATTATAATCATTTACAGAAAAATAGATGGAAATGGCAATAAAATACTATGCATTTTTATAATGTAAATATAACAAAACCTTTTTTTATCTTGTCGAAATTGTGGTATCAGTGTATGAAATTCTCCGAAATCCTTATTCTTTGATTTTATGAATGAATCCATTTTCTTTTCTTTCTTCTAATCAATTAATTAAAAGGTATTTGACTTAAAGCGGTATACAAATAGAAACCTGGCATTATGTTCATAGTTAAACGACTACAGCAGGGGTCGCAAACTCAAATGTAGCAAAGGGCCAGTAAGTTAGATGAATAAGTAACGCGGGCTATATTCAATTTTACTAAAACTAAACTAGAATCTATAAACGAAAATAAAAAGTACAAAAAATATTAAAAATAACGTTATACAATCAAAAATAAAATATCAATTTTTCTTTAATTCCGATCTGACCTGATACCTTTTCTTCTGCAATAAGATATCAAAA
Source organism: Harpalus rubripes (assembly GCA_963082715.1). Lineage (NCBI taxonomy): Eukaryota > Metazoa > Arthropoda > Insecta > Coleoptera > Carabidae > Harpalus > Harpalus rubripes. Next base: position 53,671,804 of record OY720453.1, on the reverse strand, counting down.
TTGCTTCAGTACCAATGTGTAAAACTGCATTTAATTTGCAGAGCGGTATTTTGACTTATTCAGTTTCATAATAGAAAATAGTTGCTCACAATTATATGTATTTCCAAATATTGACAAGCTCAGCCAACGATTCGTGGCAGTTGCGGCAAGATATGTACTGGTAAGATTGTTTATGGATGTAGAGTTGTTGGCAGAGCTTTATATGTAGCCGTTTAAACTACTAGCAAAACTGAATATTTTATAATTTTCTACTTAGTCGACCATACGTATTTATAAAATTATGTTAATTTAAATCGTCTAGTCTAGCATCTAGTCAAAAGTGAAATTTTTCAAAAATATATTGTTAAGGCTGCGGGCCGTTCGCAGATCTTTGGCGGGCGGTATGCGGCCCGCGGGCCGCCAATTTGTGACCCCTGGTCTAAAGCAATAAATAAAGGTGTGTCTTCATCGTCTGATGTGGAGTACATTGTCATTGTTATAAATGTTACCACAAAACTGATACTTTGGTTTGGAATCTGGATACACACGCGAATTTCGTTGCCGCAATGAACGCGAAATTACCCTGGTCGCCACCGCTGCGAATCTTTCGCGTTGATTTGGGAGAGCCTTAAATCTCTGGGTACAGTGACGTAACTACCGGTGTGCCGCGTATTCCGCGGAACACGGGCCCGGCGCCTCAAGGGGCCCCTTCACGCACAAGTCGAAAAATATTTTTTTTTTTGCAACCGGACGCGAACTAAACATTTTGAAATCTAATGTGGCGGCCGTTTTTATGGATGTAACCTAAAATCACTTTGACACTTGAGAATTGACATAACGGATAATATGATAATAGCATTGACGTTTCTAAAATATGACAACAATAAGTTTCTTGGTTTGTTTTTAAAACAAATACAATACATATTGTAAAATATTTATTTTAGAAATAACGTTTTCTTCTTTTCAGTGTTTTTTACAAAATTAATTGTTTTGTTTTTCATATGTCTGTCAATCCCATCAAAGCCGCCTTTCTATTTCAATAAATTAAATTATTTAAATACAATAAAATTTGTAATTAAGGTACATATTTTTTATGGTTTCACAAAAAATAGTGTGTACACCTTGGCCGCGAAATCCTTTAGCGTCCTCGAGATCGTCCTGCCTCTGCCGCAAGCGAACACGGCGACAATTTTTCTCTCGGAACGCTAAACAGGAATTTCGCGGCCTTGATAAACAAATAACTATATTTTAATTCAGCCACATCTTAATCTTGTATCTTTCTCACATCCCTGTTTCAATTGCTTCAGCAGAAAGATCATTTTCAAAACTTAAAATTACTAAAAATCGTTAAGGGGCACTATGGGGCAACAACGATGATCCGACATCTATTATTTCATTAGAAAACGAAATCGCCAAAACAATATAATATGTATCTAACTTAGTATCAACTTTTGAAAATTAATTAAAGCTCTTGACCTGCCCTATTAATTATTAAAATATAAATACAAAAAGTGACAGATGTCATCTGTCAAACTCAAGCAATACAACTGTTTAAACTTTTATGGTATTGCTCATGGCACTCTGTAAATAGCTAAAAAATATTACTTTTATTTTGCCTGTCTTTCGCAATCGAAACATATGTATACAATAATTTTGGACTTGATAGATGCAGTTTTTAATTCTGAACGTTTTTTGTATTTACACTTTTGTTGTGAAATTAATGGGGCACAATTTACAGCAATATGAAAATGTAGACATCCGATATACGTGCAATCTGCTCTGATTGTTTTGGGTTTTTATTTATTTTTTGTAATATTTTTATTATATCACAGTAAAAAAGGATTTTTTAAAGTACCCTATTATGGGGTTAGTAAAAATTATTTTTCTTATCTACATAGGGGGCTCGGATTGACTCGGAAACACAGGCCCACGGCTGCATTGTTACCCATAGTTTATATTGGATTTCAAATTTGACGATACTTATTTTAATTGGTATAAGTACTATGCTTATACATTTAACGATTTAATTAAAATCACAAATATTTTATTTGGAATCATTTATTCTTGATGTGATAAAGAATTTTTAGCAAAAGTATTGAATCTTAATAAGGATAATGCGAATAGATATCACTGTATCGTAATCAAAAATGAAACATAAACACTAAATAAAAAGAAATAGTTGACTGTATTGTGTAAAATTCACGCTGTCCTGCCCTGCAAGATTGTGGGTTTTGAGCGCAGGCTTCGCGTTCTTGTTCTTCTTCTTCTCGCCCTGGCTCTGTTAGCGGGAACGTTTTATTATTTTCACTCGTTTCGTCTTTTTGCAAATCTCGCAAAAACTTTATGATAATGCGATATGAATTTTATGAATTATGTTTCTGAATTTTTAATAGTGATTCTAATATTATGAAATGCTACCAGATTATATCTGCAATTCAGGTTATGTTCTTGAAATGAGATTTTATTAAGAAAGTGTGACTCAATTACATTTTATTCGAAATTATAAATTATTTTTCGTAAATTCATTTTTACTAGGCTCCGTAGATATCTTGGCGGCGCTGTAAGCGCACCTATCATGACACCTTGCATAACCTGTTAGATTTATTTACATTTTAAACTAATTCTTTTTTACACAAAAAAAATATATTAACATTTCAACTGAAGACGATGTTTAAGTTTGTGCAGTCAAATCCTATATCAAAACTTATAGTTGAAGGTTGAAGCGCAACAAGTCTAATTTTGTGTTTAAATACTACTTGTCTCACGACAATAATTCTGACTTGGAGAACGCAACTACAGTTTACAAAAACTAATATTAGTAAAACCAATTAAACTGAAAATTTTATTTACCAATACTGTCAGTAATTGTATTAAAAGTACTTGCAATACTATACTATACTTAATCTTTCTTTGTAAAATGCAAAGAACTGACATATTTATTTATCACGTTAGAGTTTTACAATATATTTAAATTTCTTTTCCATACGTTTAGTCGATCAACTTTTTCTTCTTTGCCAAAAATTATGGAATATTTATGAATTTTTGTTGTAGTTGTACATCTTTTAACAGCGCAATTTTTGATGTAAATTATGTTTACTTTGTTTAATTTGCTTAACATACATTTTCAAATGATATGATAAAATCAAAGCGTGAGAACTTCTTTTTACCTTCCGTCACCTTTAGGTAAGGAAGGTATTGTCTGGTCCAAAAATTCGGTGGTGAGTTTTTAATAAATAAGCACGTTTTAAGGTCCCTAAAATACTATTTTTACGATGATGTGTGTGTGTGTAACAAAATTTTCGTCTACGATAACTCTAATACTACAATTCCAAAAATTATAATTCTTTCGTATTCCTCTTCGTTGCATCTATATGAAGAGCTGAAAAGATTTTGGTTATAATTGGTCAACCGAAAGTACCCTCATTTGAAGATTTTAACAGTTTTTCTTGAAAAAAAGATGTGAAATATCAATTTTTCACATTTAATGTTATTATAAATATTAAAGATCATTGTATTCTCTATACGATTTGACAGCATTTTAAACTTAATATTAAATGGATATAGAGTTATAAAATTATAAAGAAATTAAATTTCATAAATTAGCTAGCTATGCTAGAAACAGCTACGATATTAAGAAAATTCTGGATGTCAGTGTCAGTTGACATATTCGTAGTATATGCTGCTACGTATTTTTTACGCTTATGTGCGTTAGAGGTCCGTAAGAAAAACCGAATTACTGCGCATGCGTGTGAATTGTCACTCTAAACAACTAAACGAGTTGACTGTGGATAGTTTGTGCTGATCATCATCATATTTCTTTTGATTTATACTCGTATAATTATGGACAAAGAATTATGATTGATTAATTTAAATAGAAGCTATGAATAATAGGATAAAAATTATACAGATGTTTTTAAGAAAGAGAACATATGGGCATATGTAGTACAATCTGCAATACATGTATATAAAAAGCTGTGAATGATAGATAATAAACTTTGAATTAAAATACCCTATGTTAATTACCAACATTTTTCTAAAATAACAAAACTTAATTTTTACGTCATGTCCATTGTGAACATATATAAGATTTTCATAATTTTTATGTTATGTAGTCCTTACGTTTACGGCTATTGTGAATCTAGACTATCAAATTTCTAACCTGTTTCAAATTTTCAATTTTTTTTATAGGTTATGGATCTACCCTGTTTACCACTTGTGTTCTTAAAATATCGATTCCGGTAACTATACCTAACCTGTTTACCGGTAACAATTCACCGGTAGAATTTTTGTAAATGCCTCATAACTGACGGAAGGTAATGTGCTGGCCATATCAGATTTTTTTCATTTTAAACGAAACGATTGATTCTTGATGTTTTTTACATATTTGACTTGTTTTACAGGCCGTCATTAATTTAATTACCTAATATTCCGCTGATACTACTATATAGAGGTGCTTAGATCATATAGCTTACGAACTACGTGTAAGGAGTTAGGAACGCATAAGAGTAAGAGAGATAGATGTGTACATAGCGCGAGTATTGTGCGCAAACTCACGAGGTGCGTATTAAGTCGGATTAAGCATGAAATCGCCCCTAGGTTATTATCTCAGCCGCCCCCAAAAATTAGAGAAAAATTGCTTGAAAAAGGAAAACTATTTAATCCCTGACTATTTCAATTTTGGACAAAACGAGTTGTCAACCATTTCTTAGTCAAAATTTCGCGAGAAGCTCAGATGAATCGCAAAAAATACAACAGTGGCTATCTAAAATCGACTTCCCGCAAAATTTTGAATAGGATACGATTGGCAACTCGTTTGAAATTGACGCTAGAGAACCATTTATGTTTATGTTTTGTTACATGAAACATAAGAAGAAATTTTTATATTGAAAGAGTTAGGTTATAATAGGTTAAGTGAACGACAACATTAATTCAAAAGCAACGAATTTTATTTGTGAAAACTTAAGAGAAACATATCAAACAATTCATTTAAAATTTGTATTTATATTGCAATTAGTTAAACTAGAAATATTAATATTAACTGGTAAGGTATGGGAGCTATTTGTACTCGTATTTCCACATATATTTATGTTTGTATTTTGATTTAGGCCTTCCCAACTATTTATATTATTAACATTTACTTTTCTATCTTCGTTTATATTGTTCAAAACTGTGATACCACCTTCCATGGATGAAGTGCTACTTTCGCCAAGAATTTTTCTAGCAATACTATTTATTTATTTTTTTCTATTGAATTGGTTACATAATTTTCAGCCACAGTTGTGGATTTCCACCCTCCGTGTCTTTTGAGGGTAGTTATGTCAGCACCAGCGTCAACCAGTAACGTTGCTGAAGAAAGTGGAAATTATTTGTGGAACTTTCCCAAATGTATTTAGACCCATTGGTTGTTTTGTGCATTTGCCGTTTTTGTAATACAAAAATAAACGGTTTATACAGGTATCCACTGGCCTGAGTGCAGCACATTTTCTATATATTTCAATAAAATCACATCCATCGTCAGTAGAACCGGATGTAATAGTGAAAGATCTTTCAATTTTAGTCTTTGAGTCAGGGATTTTTATAATCGAGAGAGCACATATCCTGAATGTCATTTAAAGTTAAATTTTTTAATTCTTCTCGCCGACATCCTCCGGCTATTCCAATTATCATCTCTACCTACAATATAAAAACAGTGGCTGGTAATACGAAAAATTAGTTGCTGGTGAGCACCCGTTTATTTTAATAATAAAGATACGTATATTATATTTTTTCATATACACATATGAAAGAGAGCTGTAATTTCTGCCCTATTAATTTTAGAACAAAATTATAAATACAAATAATGTTCAGAATTAAAAATAAAATTTTATTCACAAATATTTTATATACCAAAATTATTATTTATATGTTGGTAATGGGTGGGCACTTGGGTGGGCACAAGTCTTTTTCGGGTGGGCACGTGCCTACCCTGGCCCCCCCTTAGCGCCGCCACTGATATTTGATTGTATTGTATATTATGCATGAATTAATTTTTATTTATTCTATACATTAATGTTTAAGTTTTCATTATTATTCTGTAAATGGGATTTGTATCCTGTAGAATAATGGAATAAAAATAAATAAAATAAATAAATACTTAATTTCCGCCATCCTGAACCTGACCTGTGCATAATTCATAAAGTCGTTTATTTGTCTCCAACAGACATGCAATAACAATATCCTTGTCATGGTTCTTACTCCAATTGACCTCCATAGTAATCCAATAATGTTTTTACTGCACCCTCTTCAGTGAACATCTGACCATAACCTACTTCACTATTTGTAGGTTAGTTTTTGCTTGTCCTGTCCCTCTTGCAGCCGTGCGTCCGGACGAAACGTATTAGCGTTCTATTAGCATAGGATTAATGGTGCGCCAGCAATATTAGGTTAGTTTAAGGCTACATTAACTAACCTGTGAACCTCAATCACATTATCAGGGCGATTGAGCTTAATCGAGACTTAGGCAAAGTTCACGAATTACCGGTAGCGGTGCGAGTGTTTGCGGGCCGTTTGTCACGGCTGTTGAACGAGATTAGGCCAGAAGGACCTGTTCAGTGTATCAAGTGCAAAGGGAATACGCACTATGTGTGATAGTGGTGGTGGCTGGTGGTCTATTGGTTTGTGGTCTGTGCGTAAAGAGCAGATAATCTATATCGGCAGTCTAGAGAAGCACTAAATACTGTAAATCTAATTGGGGTAGGTTTGCATATTCGAACTTGATAATTATATTCGTAAGTAAGAATTATATAATTCACAATGAAATAAAAAAGTTTCTGGGATTCGGCCACATTTATTACTTCAATCTCGACAGTTTCGATCCCACATGGATCTTCTTCAGAAGATGAAAGTTTGATATAAATGTAGTGGACATAATATTTCTGTGTATATTTAATTAAACATGGAAATAGTCTATATAAAAAAGATAATAGCTGGTTTATGATGGATTTAATTTACAAATTTAGATTTACGAATTTACATTTATAAAAATATAAATCGTACATATCTGCTTTTACTGGTTCATGATGATTTTAAGAAATTTATGATTTAGAATTTACATTTAAAATATCACCCTATTTTATATTCTAAATGTAAATTTGTAACGCGTCCAAACATTTCACAGTATTTCAAACAATGACTTGGTGGGGAAAATGACAGTTTCAAGTGACAGCTGAAATATTTTAATTTTGATTTGACAAATGGATTCTGAAAAAATGGATATATTAATATTATATGTAGAACAATACAGATTGATGATAAAAGTGATAAATATCATAAAACTGTCATCCCATATGTATCAAACGACGTGACCCATAGTATATTCCGTAACTTAACCGCGGCGACCAAGGTTCTGGTTATGCGTTCCGTAATGTAAACAAAACATAATTTCAGGATCGCGGTTCAATTTCGGAATGTGGTTCCTGAAAGTTTTGGTTACTTTTTCGTGACCACGACGACCACAAATTTTTAGTGGTTGTTGTGATCATATTCTTATTTCTTATAATATAATAAATAATAGTGTATAAACATATAATTACTATACACTATATACTGATATGTATAATATTTTCGTTAGTATAAGGATAGACAAAAGTTATGTTAACACTTATTTCTAATGACGCGGTGGTTCCCTGCTTTACCGACACAGATTAAGCAAGATGTTTCGAATCACAATCACAACCACTTTTCACTGACCATAACCTGACCACTTGAACCATAACCACGGTCGTGGTTAAGTTACGGAATATACTACCAATATAAGTTGATTGGGAATATTTCATATCATTAAATTTATATAAACCAGCAAGATAAATCATAAATTTGTAAATTTAAATTTATAAAATAAATCCATCATAAACCAACCATAATTATTAAATATGTCGCAAAAAGTATAAAAAAACATAAGAATATAAAAATATGTAAAAAAAATCTGGTGTGGTCAACACAATACCTCCAGCCATTTACAGCCCGAATCAAAAAAAAGATTAAGTTAATCTTTATATTTGGATAGCGAACTTTACTCTAATTTTGACAATTTATTTCTTAAAATATAGTCTAATCTAATCCAAGTAACTACTTTTTTTAAACCCCTCAACAGGATTACATCCCAATTACAGAGTGGGTTCATATTCACATACATCCATGCCTTAGTGGGATTCGAATCCAGAGCCCCGAGGCCGCTCATTACATGAGATGTTGCTCTAACCATTGAGCCACCAGCTATAATAAAATGAAGATAAAATTTTAAATAACGGAATAGAATAGAATTCACTAATCCAAAAAGGAGGATTAGCTTAAACATTTTTGTGAATCATTAATTTTTATTAATCTAAATACATATCTACATATTTACTTATGTTGGAAACTGTATTGAATTCCTTTTCTATTGTTCTATTTACTTTTTCCTTTTTAAAACGTTGCTAATATTATTTTAAAATGATTAGTTCTTTGATAGTGACATTTATCTGTCATTTACATACATTTGAATAACTGCGTTTAGTTTGTTTAAAGCGTAGGCTCTGGGATTTAAATTATACATAATTTTATAAATTTTTTTCTAAAATATATAGAAAAAGTATTAATGCAAATCTATAGATAATTTAATAATCTTTAATTAATCAAAAAATAATATTTAAAGGTATTTTTCGAAGAATAGTATATTAAAGAACGTGTTTTATAAGACATGTTTTTTTCGCACGCGTCAAATTTTAGAAAACGAGCGTTAGCGAGTTTTCTAATTGACAAGTGCGAAAGAAAGTCTTATAAAATGAGTTCTTTATACTATTTTTTATATTTTGCGTCTTCTACAAACTAAAAGAAATTTTGAGGTTATATTGAAATTACTTTTCTTCCAGGTTTGACGTTTGACAATTTAACCTTTTCAGCCTCAGTGTACAGGAAATTTTTATTTTTTCTTATATTTGTACTAAAACTTGCTTTAAAATTAATTAAAAATAATTTTCTATCGTTCAAAGGTTCAATCTACAAATTTTTAGTACTACTAGGTCCATCTATGCGGACTAATTCGAACATTATATTAACATTTATTTACTCAATTTGTGATTATATTAGTAACCATTTGTACATTTTGATATAAATAATCTTCCCTAAATAAAAAAAATAATAATAATAATTTCGACATTATATTATTAAAATGAATTGTCTATTAACTAAAAATAAATTAGGTAAAAATGGGTTAAAGAAACGTCATCTAGTACCAACCGTCTAAAACAAAAAATTGCGTATCGAAATGAAGGTCATTACGATACGCAATTGCGTATCGTAATGACTTCATTATGAACGCAAAATATAAAAAAACTATTTTGAGCTTCTAGTAAAGTGCCATTTCCGGTTATCCGATTTTTACCAAAATCTAATGGGCTCTTTCCATTACAGAAAAAGTTCGAAATACAAGGTTTCAAAATTTTCTGAATGATAGTATTTGAGTTAGGGTGGAGGATCCACACACACACACACATATATATATATATATATATATATATATATATATATATATATATATATATATATATATATATATATATAGTATTTATATACAGACACACACATACACACAGACATCATCGTGAAAATGTTAAATTAGATTCTAGGGACCTTATATCTCGATATGCGATTTTTAGCACGATCCCTATACCTCCCTTACCAAGGGTACCGGGAGGTAAAAGTGGTATGCCACACCCTAACGGACAATTTAGACTTAATTTAATATAAAATCGTAAAATACTTTACATTTTATGACGTGACGAGTGTGGACTTCATTCTATTGGCCAAAAATAGGATCGCTGAGAATCCCGCTTGTAATTCCACAGCGCCCCGCCCACAGACTATCCATTCCCATTGGTGAGAAAGATAGTGGAACTCGCATGAAGAAATATTAATCTAAGGAATTTTCATGTCGGGTTTTCATTATTGATCATATAGTTTCATAAAAAGTTAAACAAATGAAAAATACAATAGATTAGATTTTGTTTATTTCAATTACCATTTTCCTAATTTAGTTCCTAAAATATCAATTAATTTTTATATTTTTAAATGAACTACCATATTCAAAACGATATTTTAAAAATATTTCATCATTGAGGAAATTAAAAATATAAACTTAAAAAACAAATAGTTGATAATAATTAACTGATAATTTCATTTGTTTCATTGTCATTATCATTGTTTTTATCCCATAAATTTAATAATTGTTATATTTTTGCCGTTTGAAACAAATAAACGTGGACAAATTATATATCGTTGGAAAGCAAATAACAAATAATATTCCCTTTTTAATGGTGTAACTTTCCACTATGGCGCCCATATAAAAATTATAACTTTGGCATCATAACTCAAAGTCCAACAGTTATAAAAAAATTAAGCATCGTCAGTAGAGAGCTTAAAAAACTGCCATAATAAAGTTATTTGCAAAAATAAAAAAACTGCAGATTTAATATTTTTCTCTATATTTATAGTGACATAATTTTTTTTGTAGATAAATAATACACCGCTGAAATGGACTCCTCATACACCTAACTACTTTTGTTTATTTAAGTTAATCGACTTCATACCTTTTATAGGTTCTGTACACCCTCTATATTTAATAGACAGCAAAGTAAAGGAAGTATTGTATCCAGATTTCAATGCAAATATCCATTTTGGCCATCCCTGAATCCATCCTGACTAATTTCGTCGAGACGTTTGTACGTACGTACGTACGTATCTCGCATAACTCAAAAACGGTAAGCCGTAAAAAGTTGAAATTTTGTATTTAAGACTTCTATAACATCTAGTGGTGCACTTCCTTTTTTGGTCATTACATAATTTCCAGAAATGGTACTTTATTTGAAGCCTATAATAGATTTTAATGAAAAACTATAATAAAATATAATCCAAAACTTTTCAAATTTAGTATATAAGACTTTTATATCAATTGGAATAACATAGCAGATTTTGGTTAAAACAGGCTAACCGGAAGTGATATATTACCTGAAGTTGTTAACAGTTTTTCTTGAATAAAATGGTGTCATTTTGATTTTAGAAATAAACGCTTCAAATAAGAGTTTTAGAGAATTAAATTCTGCGTCTAGCACATCAAGTATTATTAAATTAGCCCTTTGTATAAGCGAGATTTGTAAATTTATTATTATTTAATACTTTTTGGTTTTTGTAATGAAGCTTGCTATGGATTAGGTCAAAAATTAACAAAAAAATAAAAAATAGATGTTAATGTCAAATTACGTCAAATACGTGCAATTTTATAATTGAGTCTATAGGGCGCGAGCAGACACGTGACTCGAGGGACCTTGACGTGCTTAGAATCAGCTGATTTGTGTGCGCATGTCATTTTGACAAGAACAATGTCATGTTGACAAGACCAATGTTTTGACTTATTTTGATTTTTAACTGCTAAAATGTTATTATTTTTGTCACAGATATTATTTTGCGTAAGATTATTTTTATTAAATTTATTATGTTTTGTCTCTAATTAGCTATTTAGGTACGTAACCGATGCTGTTGGATAAGAGCTACATTATTTAATGATACTGGTATTCACGTATTTTATTTCAGTTTATTTCTAGATTTCAGTGTGAGAACATCGATATTATAGTGATTAAGGTGAGAGAGTTGTGACAAGGCGAGGGTAAGCACAATAACAGATAAATAACTTTTTATAAACTCTTGTAAATTATAGTTTCAATATTCATATTTTAACTCTTGTGACGTGCACGCGACGTCGTCCTTCCGCAAAGGGGTGAGGAGTCCGGCTTCTCAGTCGAGACGGGGGGTTCGTAATTTTAAATGAGGGCGCCACACCATTCTGAGCAGTGCGCTCACCCAACCAAATGGTGATGGCCGTCAGGACACGTGACCTTGAAACGTAAGTGACCCAGGGACTGCGACTTGGGACAAAGATGGCTGAAAATGCTGAAGACTGGAGTGAGAGTGCGGAGGTAAGGTTGGTTAAATAAAAGATCCGGTTGAACTTAACTATTTGGTTCACTATTGCAAGAATTGTACACACATGTAAAAAAAAATAATAATAATAAATATAAATGTGAAAGGCACAATGTCTCGGCGAAGTTAGTCGTAAAAATTGAGTTCTCGATAATAAAATTGGAGCACACGGTGTCCGAGCTTGATACCTACTTGCGCGATGACAAATTAACAAAACCTCCACCTTGAACTGTCCGTAGCGCGCCCTCCTGGGCACGGACACCCAACGCACACCTAGCGTATCGACTTCGCGGACTACAGGTTGATCAACCGAGAGGCGAACCGGGTGTCCGGAATTAGGGGTACGCGGAAAAACAGTGCAACGCGATCGGTGAGTACCAACAATGTACCAATAAAAGGAATGCACAATCAAAAGTAGCAAGTTCAAGACAAAATGTCCCCTTACAAAAGTACAAAATACCATAAACAAAATATAAATACTTGAACTCAATTGCTCAGAATATACCACTAACATTTGACTGCCAACTCCATAAAATTGTGCTCAATTTTGACAATTGTTACTCTAAATACTACAATCAAATAGTTATTTAACATTAACCAAAAAAAAAATTGTAGATGAGAGTTCTTAAAAAAAAAATCCACGTAAATAAATTTTAAAACCAAAATGACTCAAGTTTACTCAAGTTCTAAACGATGCGCACAAATTTCAGCAAACCAAAGTTATGAAATGTTACACTTAGCTGCACTCTGCCGTAACGAAGAATGGACCGCAAGGGTAGATGGACTGGAACCTTCCTCAACTCTCACTCTGTTGCGATCCTGGTGGTCTGGGCGAAGAGAAACGGGGTGAAGGCGAGCTCCGTCTCGAACCCTTCGAGACGCACGTAGATGAAAATAATCACTCGACGATGCCTTCAGCCCTTGGCGGGATGGTGGAAAGTCTATAGAGGTTGAGACACGAACCACGGGCACTTAAACTGATCCCCACATGGGAATTCCGACGCAGGTTATCCAAAATTAACCGAAGTCACCCAAAACCGTACAACGGAATATGTAATTCGGCGAACTAATCCCCCAAACACGGGTAATAATCAACTAGAATATTTAACACTCGACCGAAATTACTTAAAAGCGCCGTAAGACTCGCTACTCAGAAAACTCTCGCCAAAAGATGCCCGTTCACTTGTAACGACTTACACCAAGTGCCCGATTTTTCACTTAAGACTTGTAAAAATCCGAATATTCAAAGACGAAAAAAAGAGAGAGAAGATATTCAACCTTGCACTTAAAGTACACCCCAAAACTATTTAAATAAAACACGAAATATTACATTCATAATTTTTAATATAGGATAGGGTTAATCTAAGGATAATAGGATGGTTGAATCATGGTAAGTAATTGCCCTAAATAATTAAATATAATTTACTTATTTGCAATTCAACTTTAAAATCTAACATAGTGTCGCCACCTGGCGGCATAACGAAAAACGACACGGGCGGTCAATCCAATGTTACTAACAATTAACAAATGTCAAACTGTAAACAAATGTATGAAATAAAACTGAATATAATAAACTGAAAATGGAACTATTTAATTTTGAAACCAAAGAGCTACAGGGTTTAAGAAGAAAAACTGAGTAAGTGAATTTAATATAACTATGAAATAATTAATGATAAATTTATTACAACAAAGTATACTATTTTAGGTTAGAATGCAGATACGCGGACAGGAATGGATAAAATGAGGAAATTAGGACGAAGGACAAAATTAGAACGTAACACTCTGTTTATCTGTTTAAGTTATAAATGTCAAAATTCAGTTTAGAAATTCTTATCGTGTTATGATAGTCACGACATTTATTTGTAGATAATTAAGTCTAGAAATTATTGTGTATGCGTACGTGACTATGGATGCCCTTGCCTATGCACCCCATACCCCTAAGATAATCCTGTCCTGGAGATAGCGTTTTTGTTTTAAGTCAGTCGGTATTAGTTAGCCATGGGATAAACATGGGAGAGTTTTAGTTTGGGGCGACGCTCGTCCGCTGTGTTACAGAATGTAACAGTTTTGTTAGTTATGTTAGGCTTAGTGTTAATTAATATAATAATAAAATAATCATGTAAATAAAAGTTAGTTTTTAAATCAACAAGTTGTGTTCATGTCCGTAGTGTTCATCAGTGTAAAGTGTAAAAAGTGTAGTGTCTGAATGTTCTTCCTTCTCAAGAAGCCATCGGCACGAAGTGTTGGACGCCAACCATCAGAGGCGTCCACCAGTAAGAGTCAGTGTATCATCGTTGCAGTAATTAGTATCATCATTATCAATCAGCCTGTTCCACCCCCCTCGTGTTACAGTGGCGCAGTCAACGGGTAGGATAATGAGAGTAATGATTTACTCTTATTCATCCGAAAAGATCTTACGTTATTAGTTTTAGAATTATTAGTTTGTGACCGAGGAGAGGGTACTTGGTGTACAGTATGTACACATTTGCGACCTCGACGCCAGCGATGATACAGCAACCCAGGCCGTATCAGCCGTCACCAGACATGCTCGAGGTATTGCTTGCCATGAATACGTTCTCTGGTGATGGCAGTGTGGGAGAATATATCCGCAATATGGTAGCAGCCAGCAGAAGATACGGCTGGGATGAAGTTTTTCTCGGCAGTGCAATAGTGTTTAGGCTCAGTGGTAAGGCAAGGGAATTGTATTTTGAAATTCCATTGTACAAGCGGCCTACCACTGGCACAGATATGGTGCGTTGGTTAGAAATAACATATGCAGGACGCACCATATTACCACCGTCATTTTTTCCGGCTTGTACGCCAAGTTTTTATGGTCCAGCATGGACGCACCAGGTCTACGCACCGCAGGCGCCGTTAGATTCGTTGTCTCCAGGGCATGGAGTGCACGAGTTGCCAGTAGGGAGGGTCAGTTTAGAAGAAATTGAGTCCTTGCTGGCAATAGAGGATCGTTTTGCGGTGGTAGACATACCACGACCGGAAAGTCCGACAATAGTCGTCACAGCGAGTGACAAGGGCGTACAAGAAGGAAAAATGATTGAAGAGAATTGCCTGCCGGAGGAAACAGCGAAATGTGAGACTGAGGAAGAACACAGCGAAGTAGCTGATGAACTGGACATGAACACAGTATATGACGACAACCTGCACGAAATGGATCTGCAAATGGTCAACGAAGAGGACATCGAGAATGGCGACTTGGGCATGAACGTCGGAGAGGACAACTTGGCATGCCCACCTGTGCAAGTTTTACGCCGCACCCATGGAGGACACGCCACTGGTGATATCGTGTTAGATTCCAGGAACGACGTTATCGCTTGCAGAAGTGTTCCCAAATTTTTTGTAGTGCCATCCCTTAGACCGCTTAGGTGTGAACACCCCCCTCCCTCGTTCAGTGCAGTGACCTTTGTGTTGTTTTCATTTATGACGATTATATGACGATTTTTGTTAGTGTTTAGTTTTTTGGCTAGTTAAGTTGCATGTTAGATTAAAAAAAATTTATTAGATAGGAAAATAAAATACCCTTTTCCTTTTTTTTTAGGATTTGAATTTGGAATTTGTTAAAACGTTTTAGGTACGTTTTTATTGAGTTTACATTATGTTTATAATGTTTTATGTTTGTATGCTTTTGCTTTTGTAATGTCATAGGTTTTATACCTTTTGTCTGTTTTAACATGTTATGTTGTGCTTGTACATTTGTACCTGTTTTGCAATTTTTTTTGTACTCTATGTTTTATGCTTTGTCTCATATTTGTAATATGGGTGATGTTTTATGTTTTATTTGTTTTATGTATGTGTTTTATGTTCTGTGGTTGCAGAATTTGGAAACTATCTTCAGTTCAGGATTTAAGAATAAATATATCGATTTTGCGATATATTTATGTCTTAAGGGGAGGATAATGTGACAAGGCGAGGGTAAGCACAATAACAGATAAATAACTTTTTATAAACTCTTCTAAATTATAGTTTCAATATTCATATTTTAACTCTGTTTATCTGTTTAAGTTATAAATGTCAAAATTCAGTTTAGAAATTCTTATCGTGTTATGATAGTCACGACATTTATTTGTAGATAATTAAGTCTAGAAATTATTGTGTATGCGTACGTGACTATGGATGCCCTTGCCTATGCACCCCATACCCCTAAGATAATCCTGTCCTGGAGATAGCGTTTTTGTTTTAAGTCAGTCGGTATTAGTTAGCCATGGGATAAACATGGGAGAGTTTTAGTTTGGGGCGACGCTCGTCCGCTGTGTTACAGAATGTAACAGTTTTGTTAGTTATGTTAGGCTTAGTGTTAATTAATATAATAATAAAATAATCATGTAAATAAAAGTTAGTTTTTAAATCAACAAGTTGTGTTCATGTCCGTAGTGTTCATCAGTGTAAAGTGTTAAAGTTAAGTGTATGTGTGTTCTTCCATCACACGAAGTCGTGGACGCCAGCCATCCGAGGCGTCCACCAGTCATCAAAGTAGTATCATCAGCCAGTTCCACCCCCCTCGTGTTACAGAGTTAATCTAGCGTGTGTATGATTGTGGGTGTGTGTGCGAGCAGTACGGTGTACTGTAGTGGCTGCATCGTGTGAACCCGAGGGTCGGCAGCGTAGCAGCAGGGAAGGCTGTAGTGGCCCACATCTGGTGTCGCCAACGGCAGCAGCAGTTAGGGCTGTAGTGATCTGATCCAGTTGGTTAAGAGGAATGTCTCCGGATCACCACCGAAGCGGCAGTGGTTCCGTAGTGGCCGCTCGTGTGAACCCGAGGGTCGCCAGCGTAGCAGCAGGGAAGGCTGTAGTGACCCACATTCTGTGGTCGCCAGCGTAGCAGCAGTTAGGGCTGTAGTGATCTGATCCAGTTGGTTAAGAGGATTGTCTCCGGATCACCACCGAAGCGGCAATGGTTCCGTAGTGGCCGCTCGTGTGAACCCGAGGGTCGCCAACGGTAGTAGCAGGGAAGGCTGTAGTGACCCACATTCTGGTGTCGCCAACGGCAGCAGCAGTTAGGGCTGTAGTGATCTGATCCAGTTGGTTAAGAGGATTGTCTCCGGATCACCACCGAAGCGGCAGTGGTTCCGTAGTGGCCGCTCGTGTGAACCCGAGGGTCGCCAACGGTAGCAGCAGGGAAGGCTGTAGTGACCCACATTCTGGTGTCGCCAACGGCAGCAGCAGTTAGGGCTGTAGTGATCTGATCCAGTTGGTTAAGAGGAATGTCTCCGGATCACCACCGAAGCGGCAGTGGTTCCGTAGTGGGCGCTCGTGTGAACCCGAGGGTCGCCAACGGTAGCAGCAGGGAAGGCTGTAGTGACCCACATTCTGTGGTCGCCAGCGTAGCAGCAGTTAGGGCTGTAGTGATCTGATCCAGTTGGTTAAGAGGATTGTCTCCGGATCACCACCGAAGCGGCAGTGGTTCCGTAGTGGCCGCTCGTGTGAACCCGAGGGTCGCCAGCGTAGCAGCAGGGAAGGCTGTAGTGACCCACATCTGGTGTCGCCAACGGTAGCAGCAGTTAGGGCTGTAGTGATCTGATCCAGTTGGTTAAGAGGAATGTCTCCGGATCACCACCGAAGCGGCAGTGGTTCCGTAGTGGCCGCTCGTGTGAACCCGAGGGTCGCCAGCGTAGCAGCAGGGAAGGCTGTAGTGACCCACATTCTGTGGTCGCCAGCGTAGCAGCAGTTAGGGCTGTAGTGATCTGATCCAGTTGGTTAAGAGGATTGTCTCCGGATCACCACCGAAGCGGCAGTGGTTCCGTAGTGGCCGCTCGTGTGAACCCGAGGGTCGCCAACGGTAGCAGCAGGGAAGGCTGTAGTGACCCACATTCTGGTGTCGCCAACGGCAGCAGCAGTTAGGGCTGTAGTGATCTGATCCAGTTGGTTAAGAGGATTGTCTCCGGATCACCACCGAAGCGGCAGTGGTTCCGTAGTGGCCGCTCGTGTGAACCCGAGGGTCGCCAACGGTAGCAGCAGGGAAGGCTGTAGTGACCCACATTCTGGTGTCGCCAACGGCAGCAGCAGTTAGGGCTGTAGTGATCTGATCCAGTTGGTTAAGAGGAATGTCTCCGGATCACCACCGAAGCGGCAGTGGTTCCGTAGTGGGCGCTCGTGTGAACCCGAGGGTCGCCAACGGTAGCAGCAGGGAAGGCTGTAGTGACCCACATTCTGTGGTCGCCAGCGTAGCAGCAGTTAGGGCTGTAGTGATCTGATCCAGTTGGTTAAGAGGATTGTCTCCGGATCACCACCGAAGCGGCAGTGGTTCCGTAGTGGCCGCTCGTGTGAACCCGAGGGTCGCCAGCGTAGCAGCAGGGAAGGCTGTAGTGACCCACATCTGGTGTCGCCAACGGTAGCAGCAGTTAGGGCTGTAGTGATCTGATCCAGTTGGTTAAGAGGAATGTCTCCGGATCACCACCGAAGCGGCAGTGGTTCCGTAGTGGCCGCTCGTGTGAACCCGAGGGTCGCCAGCGTAGCAGCAGGGAAGGCTGTAGTGACCCACATTCTGTGGTCGCCAGCGTAGCAGCAGTTAGGGCTGTAGTGATCTGATCCAGTTGGTTAAGAGGATTGTCTCCGGATCACCACCGAAGCGGCAGAGGGTCCGTAGTAACTAGCGGTACTGCCCGTAGTTGCCAACATGTGTGTACGGTGTGTGAATGCCTGAACCTTTTGTAAATGATTGCCTCCTCACTGAGTATTTCTCATGTGTTAATTTTTTTACAGAAATAATCACGGCGTGAAGGAGGATTCCGCGTGACCGGGTTCGGCCAGGCGACGGTCATCTAGATTTGTTATTATTTTTGTATTAATACTGTATATACCGGTTTGGGTGATAAATGTGTTTTAATATTTTAATTTTCAGCGCTAACATTTAATCATCATTTATAACATTTTTAATTACATGTGTTTTACTGCCTAGAAATTGTAAAATATTAACATTTTAGCAGTTAAAAATCAAAATAAGTCAAAACATTGGTCTTGTCAAAGTGACATTGTATTTGCAAAGTGACATGCGCACACAAATCAGCTGATCCCAAGCAAGTCAAGGTCGCTCGAGTAACGTGTCTGCTCGCGCCCTATACTTCATATTAGTCTTGCGTAAAAGAAAGTCGTGTGGTGTCCACTTCAGATTTTTTTTTAATAACAAATAAAAATGGAATTGATAAAAGGTAATGTGCCAACCACATAAGATCATTAGAATTAATATATAAAATTTTTAAAAAATAGATAAATAAGAAAGCTTCTAAAGGTGTAATACATTTTATAATTTCCTTTTGTACAAAAATTCGAAACAAAAATTACTTATTATTTATTAGTTACCGAAATCATAATTTTCTTCAGAGAATGCTGAAAACAATTCAGATACAGAAATATGTCCTTCAATTTCTCAACGAAAAATAACTTCTAGTTTTTATTGGTGAGCACATTTTCATCTTCTGGTATCTCCTCAACTCGTAGCTTTTTGTTCTGGAATACCGATGTAACTAGTTGCCTGCTGGTAAAAAATCATGTAAATATATCAACGCCTGCGTCTGGTGTTTTACAAAACACGTGAAAGTTTCGCTCCGCGTTTCGCTGATGTAAACACACTACGCTTCAGCTGCGAAACTTACAAATGCTTTCGAATTCATTCGTTCGTTTGTTTGTCTGTTTTTTCACGCAAAGCTGCAAAGTTCTGACACACTGATACAAATGTAGCCACTAAAGTCTCCTACTGACGCAAACAAACACAACGCGGCGCTAGTTTATTAAAGGTTATGTTAGCGTAAACAAATTCATACGCAGTAATGCAAGAGGATTATGAAGCTGTATTAAATTATCATCACAGAGAATTGTATGGCTATATTTAGGCTACAGTAGGTTAGAATAGAGAACATTTGTATAAAGACTAAATTTTGAACATGTCGGTTATTATTTAATGTTCTGAGCTCCTGAAACAAGACGAGTAAGTAAAGTAAAGATGTCTCATTTTGGTGTTTATTATTTTTAAAGGTAACTCTGGTTATACAGTTTTTTGAGATAAAATTAATATGCACCACAAGAGTTTTATATTATCTTTTGTTTTTGAACTACATATATATTAAAACTTGTTTTTCGTTATTATTGGAAAACAGAATAACGTGTCGTAAGTAAATATATTTCTTCAAAACTTTATAATTTTCGAAATACAAACGTAACATTTTTATTTTTTTAAATTTAAACCTATTTTGAAAAAATTATTTTTAAACCTTACAATGGCCATGTGCATTATTTGTTACGAATTTTTCGATGAAAGTTAGAATTAGAAATTGTTTGTCAGCGGCGCTTGGTCACTTGGCCTTAGGCGGTTTTCTTCGAACCCCCACCCCACAGCATTATTGCCTAATTATTTTTATATAATTGTTGTTGTTATAGTAACTCCTTCAATTATCTACGCCCTTGGCTAGGGCACCCATACATATTTTTAAAAACCGGCGCCTATGTTTGTAACCATTTTTGATACACATAGGGCATCCAGCCAGTTTACGTCATCGTTTAGGGATTTTTGAAATTTTCTATACATTTTAAACATATTTTATTAACGGCATTTTATTGGATTTTCTAATATTATTATTATGTATTTGAAACCATTAAGAGAAATAATTACATTTGAAAATATCATTATTAAGTAAAATTTTGTTAATTTTTGTAAAATGACGTTTGATTATTGGCAATTCTGAACATTCGTATTACTAAATATTATATGTCTACAGTATACTTCTCAACCTGTATTGTCATTAAGTTTTCGTGATTTTGGGGTGGTTTATTCCATTCCTAAACTAAAATACTACTCCATTTTACGCTTATTTCTAAGATTATACTTACCTAAGAACGAATGTGTGGCGAAGGATGATTGTTTCGTAACTATTATTGTGGTCCGGTTGCGGTATTTCGCTACCGTAATTCGGTCACTTTAATATGTTGAGAGTGAGGAATATATGTTGTACCTATGATGTCAGGTTAGTAAGAATGTTGTTGAAAGAGAGACTGATTTTTTTTGGATGATGTTTTTTTTTTATTCTTTTGGGTTTGTGCTAACCCACTAAGTGGGAAATGCGTGATTTTATGTATGTATGTATATAAATATCACTAGTGTTGCCGCGAGACGAGATAAATTATGTGTCTCGTCTCGTCTCGCTTATGGTTTATCTCGTCTCGGCGAAGTTTTATCTCGATTTTCGTGACGAGACGAGACGAGATAAAATTGTCGAGATAGAATCGAGACGAGACGAGACGCCGAGACGTCTCGAATATCTCGATCATGATAATAAATTAATTCGATTTATTAGATATTCAAACATCATGATATATTTTATTATTATACTTACATTATAAATTATACAAATTTATGTTACATGTTATCCTCCATTTTTTATAATTTGTTGTATTGTATACCATAAATGAGACTACGTTTGAACGTACCTACATTTTCCATGAAATTATTTAATTTTAACTAGGTATAGGTATGTACCTACTTAACGAATAACGGAATGGTATTTTAGGTAGGTACATTGTTGCAGTAATATCAATCTGTTTCTAAATTTCCAACACAAACATATGAAAGATATATGTGCAAAAAGATAATTTACTATAGAATTGTTTCGATTTTAAATTCAAAAATGAATTGCAAAACTTAATTAATTGTAATTTGAAAATATCTTGCAATCTTGCATAATACTAAATTTATAAATAAAAAAGTAACTTACTTGATCAATGTGTTTTTTTGTAAACATGTCAGTAAGTGTCCTTTGTTTTGGGTTCACATTTTGTTTTCCAAAAAAGGAATAATATTCTTTTCTGTGCATTTTGGAAAGATGATATTTAAGTCCTGTTGTGTTACCACCTTTCATTTTAATATTCGTCACTACATTTCCAGCTTCACAAATAAGACAAATTCCATATTTGTTACCTTGGCCGCGTGCCTGAGTGTCAGGTCGCGAATCTGGAGAACCGGGTTCGATCCCGGCCGACGCCAAATATTTCCAATTTTAAATGGCACTAAATTGACCCCTGGTAAGCGCCCGCACGGTGCAAATATTTCATCAATACCGAATTCTGTGTACAAAGCAGATTGGCACACCCAGCAATGGGTAATAAGCCGTGATGATATATTTATCTATTTATTTTATTTATTTGTTTTTTTTTCTGTTTTGAAATAATTTAAATATTTTTTTCTGTATTGACATTGATGGTGAAATGATGGTGCTACTAGTATTAGTACTAATTGTGCTAGTCTCAGTATTTTCTGTTCTACTATTTTTTTTTTTTTCTTTTAATGATCCGTTTGGATGTTGATTGCTTATTGGTATCAATAAGATTGCCATTCTCAGACTCACTACTGCTTTCAGTATCAGATTTAGAATTATTTTCCAAAACAATTTTTATCTTTAATACTATCATCACTATCATATGAATCACTGTCATTGTCTTTAACTTTAGAAATAGAAAATTTAGCTTTAAAATTATGTGCTCGTTTCATTTTTTACGGTACACGTTCACGTTACGATATGACTCAAAGACTAACAGTCTCTTTATCGAAGAAAGACAAAATAATAAACGTCAAACAGAACACAGAACGTCATTCACACGTCGATAAACAACGGGGAAACAGTAACAATGGCCGCGTTCAGCATGGCACAGCGCTGGCAGCGCTGAGCACCGAAATTTGCTGAATACAGTTGATGGACCAATCACATTCGTCCATTCATTGCGTTCGGCAAATTTTGGCACTCAGCGCTGCCAGAGATGTGCCTTGCTGAACGCGGCCATTTACTAGACACTAGACAGACACACTCGGATCTACGTGACATCTACCGGCAGAATTCAATAATAATATGGTAAAATAGATAACTGTAATTTAGATTTTACTTCATACTACTTTAGTTCTTTCCTCGTACTCAAAATGACAAAACGAGATAAATTCGAGACGAGACAATCTCTGTCTCGTCTCGTCTCGGGTCGTATCTCGTCTCGTCTCGACAAGGTTTTGTCTCGGTATATCGAGACGAGACAAGATAGGTGGTTATCTCATCTCGTCTCGTCTCGCGGCAACACTAAATATCACCAATAAATTATAAACATAACAATGACAGTGACACATCTAAAATTTCAAATCTAAATTTCAGATATTCCACATTTTTTGTCCAAAATGAAATTTCGCCACAGTTAACATAAAAAGGATGAGTCATAAGGGCACTAAATGTATTAGTAAGACACTGATGAAGCTATTAGACATACCTATCGAGGAAAGAATTAAGGAAACCATAAGTAAGACAGGGATAAATATACAATTACTTGTTATTTTGCGGTTCAGAAATCAATGACCTGAAGCTTAAAGTGATCTTAATCGATGTATAATAACTTATTTCTCCACGTAACAATAGGTTTGTTCCTACAGCTTGTCAGGACTGGCATATGTACGTCAGTAGCATGCGCATTTTAAAAATATCGTTCCAACCGACTGTTTGCGACTGTTGTACAGTCCACCGGACTCTGTGACCGGACTGTTGGTATGATTGTTCTTACAGGCTTCGGATGCATACATGAACGCATCCGCGGTCTATCAGATCCATCCACTGGTCTGTGATATGTACCCGAGTATGTATCATTTGTCAATACATGCGCACCACAATTTTCGAGTTGCGAGGAAAATATCGAAGCATAATGAGTGATTTGGAATTTGAAGCTGATCCAGAATCTTTGTTATCTGATTGATCTGATAAAGAAATGGATTTAATACTTGGCCAACCTCGATGCCTCGAATAAAAAACCGTAATTATTTAGGTATGTAATATGATAAATAATAAATATTTGCTTTAGATAATTTATTGACTGATATTTTTTCTGCAGGAAAGACAGTAATTAATTATGATGTTATGACAAGTCCGTTGTCCGTTCCAACCATACAAAGTTTCTTATATATGTCTGAATGAGTACATGAACAAGACATGCGCATAAAAGGGTTCCTGAATGCGTACATGAACGCATCCAGAAAGTTTTGTAGGAGCAAACCTAATGATTTGTGTGTATGGAGGCAACCCACAGATCATATTTTAATTCGTTTTACATGCTCATGTAAACTTATTAACACATGACGTCATAGTTTCTAGTGATATTATATTTATGACGTAAACCTATTGACTGGCTGGATGCCCTATAGGTACATTATAAATGAAACATTACGGGTTGTCTACGTTAACGGCATGCGCTTGTTACTAAACTTTGATCGAAGTAAAGTTGACGACGGTGAAGTTGGCAGACGATTCGTAGCAGACGATTCAAAATTTCAGCCAGTGTGTGGCAGCGTTACGCTGTGTTAGACCATGGCCCACTGTATAGGCGTTAAAACATTATTTTGTGATAAATATCAAATTTATGCGCTATACACGTACAGAATTATAAAATTCTGACAGTAGATGTTCAGATTAGTAACATACTATAAAAATAATATTAATAATTCAACGGGTATCCTTCAGGACAATAAGGACAAATTAAAAATAATATCATAGGACCACTTATAAATTAATTGTTGTTAATATTAAGCCCAAGTACTTCAAATTACATGCATATTTTGTTTATAATGGTATTAATAATTTGCGATGACCAAATTCCAGGATAAATTGAATATCATTTAATGAGGTGACTTTGGTATAAATAATTGTTTATAAATTTGTTGCTAGCATAGGGAGGTAGTTCAAATTTACAGGGAACATTGCTTATAACAATATTAATAATTTGGGATGACCAAATTTCACAGACATTCTTCAGGACAATAAGGATAAATTAAATATCATTTAATGAGGTGACTTTGGTATAAATAATTGTTTATAACTTTGTTGCTAGCATAGGGAGGTAGTTCAAATTTACAGGAAACATTGTTTATAACAATATTAATAATTTGGGATGACCAAATTTCACAGACATCCTTCAGGACAATATGGATAAATTAAATATCATTTAATGAGGTGACTTTGGTATAAATAATTGTTTATAAATTTGTTGCTAGCATAGGGAGGTAGTTCAAATTTACAGGGAACATTGCTTATAACAATATTAATAATTTGGGATGACCAAATTTCACAGACATTCTTCAGGACAATAAGGATAAATTAAATATCATTTAATGAGGTGACTTTGGTATAAATAATTGTTTATAACTTTGTTGCTAGCATAGGGAGGTAGTTCAATTTTACAGGGAACATTGTTTATAACAATATTAATAATTTGGGATGACCAAATTTCACAGACATCCTTCAGGACAATAGGGATAAATTAAATATCATTTAATGAGGTGACTTTGGTATAAATAATTGTTTATAACTTAGTTGCTAGCATAGGGAGGTAGTTCAAATTTACAGGGAACATTGTTTATAACAATATTAATAATTTGGGGTGACCAAAATTCACAGACATCCTTCAGGACAATAAGGATAAATTAAATATCATTTAATGAGGTGACTTTGGTATAAATAATTGTTTATAACTTTGTTGCTAGCATAGGGAGGTAGTTCAAATTTACAGGGAACATTGTTTATAACAATGTTAATAATTTGGGGTGACCTAATTTCACAGACATCCTTCAGGACAATAAGGATAAATTAAATATCATTTAATGAGGTGAATTTGGTATAAATAATTGTTTATAACTTTGTTGCTAGCATAGGGAGGTAGTTAAAATTTACAGGGAACATTGTTTATAACACTATTAATAATTTGGAATGACCAAATTTCACAGACATCCTTCAGGACAATAAGGATAAATTAAATATCATTTAATGAGGTGACTTTGGTATAAATAATTGTTTATAACTTTGTTGCTAGCATAGGGAGGTAGTTCAAATTTACAGGGAACATTGTTTATAACAATATTAATAATTTGGGATGACCAAATTTCACAGACATCCTTCAGGACAATAAGGATAAATTAAATATCATTTAATGAGGTGACTTTGGTATAAATAATTGTTTATAAATTTGTTGCTAGCATAGGGAGGTAGTTCAAATTTATAGGGAACATTGTTTATAACAATATTAATAATTTGGGATGACCAAATTTCACAGACATCCTTCAGGACAATAGGGATAAATTAAATATCATTTAATGAGGTGACTTTGGTATAAATAATTGTTTATAACCTAGTTGCTAGCATAGGGAGGTAGTTCAAATTTACAGGGAACATTGTTTATAACAATATTAATAATATGGGGTGACCAAATTTCACAGACATCCTTCAGGACAATAAGGATAAATTAAATATCATTTAATGAGGTGACTTTGGTATAAATAATTGTTTATAACTTTGTTGCTAGCATAGGGAGGTAGTTCAAATTTACAGGGAACATTGTTTATAACAATATTAATAATTTGGGGTGACCAAATTTCACAGACATCCTTCAGGACAATAAGGATAAATTAAATATCATTTAATGAGGTGACTTTGGTATAAATAATTGTTTATAACTTTGTTGCTAGAATAGGGAGGTAGTTAAAATTTACAGGGAACATTGTTTATAACACTATTAATAATTTGGAATGACCAAATTTCACAGACATCCTTCAGGACAATAAGGATAAATTAAATATCATTTAATGAGGTGACTTTGGTATAAATAATTGTTTATAACTTTGTTGCTAGCATAGGGAGGTAGTTCAAATTTACAGGGAACATTGTTTATAACAATATTAATAATTTGGGATGACCAAATTTCACAGACATCCTTCAGGACAATATGGATAAATTAAATATCATTTAATGAGGTGACTTTGGTATAAATAATTGTTTATAAATTTGTTGCTAGCATAGGGAGGTAGTTCAAATTTACAGGGAACATTGCTTTTAACAATATTAATAATTTGGGATGACCAAATTTCACAGACATTCTTCAGGACAATAAGGATAAATTAAATATCATTTAATGAGGTGACTTTGGTATAAATAATTGTTTATAACTTTGTTGCTAGCATAGGGAGGTAGTTCAAATTTACAGGGAACATTGTTTATAACAATATTAATAATTTGGGTTGACCAAATTTCACAGACATCCTTCAGGACAATAAGGATAAATTAAATATCATTTAATGAGGTGACTTTGGTATAAATAATTGTTTATAACTTTGTTGCTAGCATAGGGAGGTAGTTCAAATTTACAGGGAACATTGTTTATAGCAATATTAATAATTTGGGATGACCAAATTTCACAGACATCCTTCAGGACAATAGGGATAAATTAAATATCATTTAATGAGGTGACTTTGGTATAAATAATTGTTTATAACTTAGTTGCTAGCATAGGGAGGTAGTTCAAATGAACAGGGAACATTGTTTATAACAATATTAATAATTTGGGGTGACCAAATTTCACAGACATCCTTCAGGACAATAAGGATAAATTAAATATCATTTAATGAGGTGACTTTGGTATAAATAATTGTTTATAACTTTGTTGCTAGCATAGGGAGGTAGTTCAAATTTACAGGGAACATTGTTTATAACACTATTAATAATTTGGAATGACCAAATTTCACAGACATCCTTCAGGACAATAAGGATAAATTAAATATCATTTAATGAGGTGACTTTGGTATAAATAATTGTTTATAACTTTGTTGCTAGCATAGGGAGGTAGTTCAAATTTACAGGGAACATTGTTTATAACAATATTAATAATTTGGGATGACCAAATTTCACAGACATCCTTCAGGACAATAAGGATAAATTAAATATCATTTAATGAGGTGACTTTGGTATAAATAATTGTTTATAAATTTGTTGCTAGCATAGGGAGGTAGTTCAAATTTACAGGGAACATTGCTTATAACAATATTAATAATTTGGGATGACCAAATTTCACAGACATTCTTCAGGACAATAAGGATAAATTAAATATCATTTAATGAGGTGACTTTGGTATAAATAATTGTTTATAACTTTGTTGCTAGCATAGGGAGGTAGTTCAAATTTACAGGGAACATTGTTTATAACAATATTAATAATTTGGGTTGACCAAATTTCACAGACATCCTTCAGGACAATAAGGATAAATTAAATATCATTTAATGAGGTGACTTTGGTATAAATAATTGTTTATAACTTTGTTGCTAGCATAGGGAGGTAGTTCAAATTTACAGGGAACATTGTTTATAGCAATATTAATAATTTGGGATGACCAAATTTCACAGACATCCTTCAGGACAATAGGGATAAATTAAATATCATTTAATGAGGTGACTTTGGTATAAATAATTGTTTATAACTTAGTTGCTAGCATAGAGAGGTAGTTCAAATGAACAGGGAACATTGTTTATAACAATATTAATAATTTGGGGTGACCAAACTTCACAGACATCCTTCAGGACAATAAGGATAAATTAAATATCATTTAATGAGGTGACTTTGGTATAAATAATTGTTTATAACTTTGTTGCTAGCATAGGGAGGTAGTTCAAATTTGCAGGGAACATTGTTTATAACAATATTAATAATTTGGGATGACCAAATTTCACAGACATCCTTCAGTACAATAAGGATAAATTAAATATCATTTAATGAGGTGACTTTGGTATAAATAATTGTTTATAAATTTGTTGCTAGCATAGGGAGGTAGTTCAAATTTGCAGGGAACATTGTTTATAACAATATTAATAATTTGGGATGACCAAATTTCACAGACATCCTTCAGGACAATAGGGATAAATTAAATATCATTTAATGAGGTGACTTTGGTATAAATAATTGTTTATAACCTAGTTGCTAGCATAGGGAGGTAGTTCAAATTTACAGGGAACATTGTTTATAACAATATTAATAATATGGGGTGACCAAATTTCACAGACATCCTTCAGGACAATAAGGATAAATTAAATATCATTTAATGAGGTGACTTTGGTATAAATAATTGTTTATAACTTTGTTGCTAGCATAGGGAGGTAGTTCAAATTTACAGGGAACATTGTTTATAACAATATTAATAATTTGGGGTGACCAAATTTCACAGACATCCTTCAGGACAATAAGGATAAATTAAATATCATTTAATGAGGTGACTTTGGTATAAATAATTGTTTATAACTTTGTTGCTAGAATAGGGAGGTAGTTAAAATTTACAGGGAACATTGTTTATAACACTATTAATAATTTGGAATGACCAAATTTCACAGACATCCTTCAGGACAATAAGGATAAATTAAATATCATTTAATGAGGTGACTTTGGTATAAATAATTGTTTATAACTTTGTTGCTAGCATAGGGAGGTAGTTCAAATTTACAGGGAACATTGTTTATAACAATATTAATAATTTGGGATGACCAAATTTCACAGACATCCTTCAGGACAATAAGGATAAATTAAATATCATTTAATGAGGTGACTTTGGTATAAATAATTGTTTATAAATTTGTTGCTAGCATAGGGAGGTAGTTCAAATTTACAGGGAACATTGCTTATAACAATATTAATAATTTGGGATGACCAAATTTCACAGACATTCTTCAGGACAATAAGGATAAATTAAATATCATTTAATGAGGTGACTTTGGTATAAATAATTGTTTATAACTTTGTTGCTAGCATAGGGAGGTAGTTCAAATTTACAGGGAACATTGTTTATAACAATATTAATAATTTGGGTTGACCAAATTTCACAGACATCCTTCAGGACAATAAGGATAAATTAAATATCATTTAATGAGGTGACTTTGGTATAAATAATTGTTTATAACTTTGTTGCTAGCATAGGGAGGTAGTTCAAATTTACAGGGAACATTGTTTATAGCAATATTAATAATTTGGGATGACCAAATTTCACAGACATCCTTCAGGACAATAAGGATAAATTAAATATCATTTAATGAGGTGACTTTGGTATAAATAATTGTTTATAACTTAGTTGCTAGCATAGAGAGGTAGTTCAAATGAACAGGGAACATTGTTTATAACAATATTAATAATTTGGGGTGACCAAATTTCACAGACATCCTTCAGGACAATAAGGATAAATTAAATATCATTTAATGAGGTGACTTTGGTATAAATAATTGTTTATAACTTTGTTGCTAGCATAGGGAGGTAGTTCAAATTTACAGGGAACATTGTTTATAACAATATTAATAATTTGGGATGACCAAATTTCACAGACATCCTTCAGGACAATAAGGATAAATTAAATATCAGTTAATGAGGTGACTTTGGTATAAATAATTGTTTATAACTTTGTTGCTAGCATAGGGAGGTAGTTCAAATTTACAGGCAACATTGCTTATAACAATATTAATAATTTGGGGTGACCAAATTTTACAGACATCCTTCAGGACAATAAGGATAAATTAAATATCATTTAATGAGGTGACTTTGGTATAAATAATTGTTTATAACTTTGTTGCTAGCATAGGGAGGTAGTTCAAATTTACAAGGAACATTGTTTATAACAATATTAATAATTTGGGGTGACCAAATTTCACAGACATCCTTCAGGAGAATAAGGATAAATTAAATATCATTTAATGAGGTGACTTTGGTATAAATAATTGTTTATAACTTTATTGCTAGCATAGGGAGGTAGTTAAAATTTACAGGGAACATTGTTTATAATAATATTAATAATTTGGGGTGACCAAATTCCACAGACATTTTTCAGGACAATAAGAATAAATTAAAAATCATTTACTGAGGTGACTTCGGTATAAATAATTGTTTATCACTTTGTTAATAGCATAAAGAAGTGGTTCAAATTTACAGGGAATATTGCTTATAACAATATTAATAATTTTCAATGATCATATTCCACAGACATCCTTCACGACGATAAGGATAAATTAAAAATAATTTATTGAGGTGACTTCGGTATAAATAATTGTTTATAACTTTGTTAATAGCATAGAAATGTAGTTGAAATTTACAGCGAATATTGTTTATAATAATGCTAATAATTCGCAATGATCATATTGTACAGACATCCTTCAGGACGATAAGGATAAATTAAAAATCATTTAGTATGTGACAACGGAATAAGTAATTGTTTATAACTTTGTTAATAGCACAGAGATGTAGTTCAAATTTACGAAGAATATTGTTTATAACAATATTATTAATTTGCAAGAATCATTTTCCACAGACATCCTTCATGACGATAAGGATAAATTAAAAATCATTTAGTATGTGACAACAGAATAAGTAATTGTTTATAACTTTGTTAATAGCATAGAGATGTAGTTCAAATTTACGAGGAATATTGTTTATAACAATATTATTAATTCGCAAGAATCATTTTCCACAGACATCCTTCATGACGATAAGGATAAATTAAAAATCATTTAGTATGTGACAACGGAATAAGTAATTGTTTATAACTTTGTTAATAGCACAGAGATGTAGTTCAAATTTACGAGGAATATTGTTTATAACAATAATAATTTGCAAGAATTATTTTCCACAGACATCCTTCAGGACGATAAGGATAAATTAATAATCATTTAGTATGTGACAACGGAATAAGTAATTGTTTATAACTTTGTTAATAGCATAGAGATGTAGTTCAAATTTACGAGGAATATTGTTTATAACAATATTATTAATTTGCAAGAATCATTTTCCACAGACATCCTTCATGACGATAAGGATAAATTAAAAATCATTTAGTATGTGACAACGGAATAAGTAATTGTTTATAACTTTGTTAATAGCATAGAGATGTAGTTCAAATTTACGAGGAATATTGTTTATAACAATATTAATAATTTGCAAGAATCATTTTCCACAGACATCCTTCAGGACGATAAGGATAAATTAATAATCATTTAGTATGTGACAACGGAATAAGTAATTGTTTATAACTTTGTTAATAGCATAGAGATGTAGTTCAAATTTACGAGGAATATTGTTTATAACAATATTAATAATTTGCAAGAATCATTTTCCACAGACATCCTTCAGGACGATAAGGATAAATTAATAATCATTTAGTATGTGACAACGGAATAAGTAATTGTTTATAACTTTGTTAGTAGCATAGAGATGTAGTTCAAATTTACGGGGAATATTGTTTATAACAATATTAATAATTTGCAAGAATCATATCCTTATCGTCCTGAAGGATGTCTGTGGAATATAATCACTGCAAATTATTAAAATTGTTATAAGAAATATTCCCTATAAATTTGAACCACTTCTTTATGCTATTAACAAAGTTATAAACAATTATTTATACCGAAGTCACCTCAGTAAATGATTTTTAATTTATCCTTATTGTCCTGAAGGATGTCTGTGGAATATGATCATTACAAATTATTAATATTGTTATAAGCAATATTCCCTGTAAATTTGAACTACCTCCCTATGCTAGCAACAAAGTTATAAACAATTATTTATACCAAACTCACCTCATTAAATGATATTTCATTTATCCTTATTGTCCTGAAGGATGTCTGTGAAATTTGGTCGTCCCAAATTATTAATATTGTTATAAACAATGTTCCCTGCAAATATTAACTACCTCCCTATGCTAGCAACAAAGTTATAAACAATTATTTATACCAAAGTCACCTCAATAAATGATATTTAATTTATCCCTATTGTCCTGAAGGATGTCTGTGAAATTTGGTCACCCCAAATTATTAATATTGTTATAAACAATGTTCCCTGTAAATTTGAACTACCTCCCTATGCTAGCAACAAAGTTATAAACAATTATTTATACCAAAGTCACCTCATTAAATGATATTTAATTTATCCTTATTGTCCTGAAGGATGTCTGTGAAATTTGGTCATGCCAAATTATTAATATTGTTATGAACAATGTTCCCTGTAAATTTGAACTACCTCCCTATGCTAGCAACAAAGTTATAAACAATTATTTATACCAAAGTCACCTCATTAAATGATATTTAATTTATCCTTATTGTCCTGAAGGATGTCTGTGAAATTTGGTCACCCCAAATTATTAATATTGTTATAAACAATGTTCCCTGTAAATTTGAACTACCTCCCTATGCTAGCAACAAAGTTATAAACAATTATTTATACCAAAGTCACCTCATTAAATGATATTTAATTTATCCTTATTGTCCTGAAGGATGTCTGTGAAATTTGGTCGTCCCAAATTATTAATATTATTATATACAATGTTCCCTGTAAATTTGAACTACCTCCCTAGGCTAGCAACTAACTTATAAACAATTATTTATACCAAAGTCACCTCATTAAATGATATTTAATTTATCCCTATTGTCCTGAAGGATGTCTGTGAAATTTGGTCATCCCAGATTATTAATATTGTTATAAACAATGTTCCCTGTAAATTTGAACTACCTCCCTATGCTAGCAACAAAGTTATAAACAATTATTTATACTAAAGTCACCTCATTAAATGATATTTAATTTATCCTTATTGTCCTGAAGGATGTCTGTGAAATTTGGTCACCCCAAATTATTAATATTGTTATAAACAATGTTCTCTGTAAATTTGAACTACCTCCCTAGGCTAGCAACTAACTTATAAACAATTATTTATACCAAAGTCACCTCATTAAATGATATTTAATTTATCCCTATTGTCCTGAAGGATGTCTGTAAAATTTGGTCATCCCAGATTATTAATATTGTTATAAACAATGTTCCCTGTAAATTTGAACTACCTCCCTATGCTAGCAACAAAGTTATAAACAATTATTTATACCAAAGTCACCTCATTAAATGATATTTAATTTATCCTTATTGTCCTGAAGGATGTCTGTGAAATTTGGTCATCCCAAATTATTAATATTGTTATAAACAATGTTCCCTATAAATTTTAACTACCTCCCTATGCTAGCAACAATGTTATAAACAATTATTTATACCAAAGTCACCTTATTAAATGATATTTAATTTATCCTTATTGTCCTGAAGGATGTCTGTGAAATTATGTCATCCCAAATTATTAATATTGTTATAAACAATGTTCCCTGTAAATTTTAACTACCTCCCTATGCTTGCAACAAAGTTATAAACAATTATTTATACCAAAGTCACCTCATTAAATGATATTTAATTTATCCTTATTGTCCTGAAGGATGTCTGTGAAATTAGGTCGTCCCAAATTATTAATATTGTTACAAACAATGTTCCCTGTAAATTTGAACTACCTCCCTATGCTAGCAACAAAGTTATAAACAATTATTTATACCAAAGTCACCTCATTAAATGATATTTAATTTATCCTTATTGTCCTGAAGGATGTCTGTAAAATTTGGTCACCCCAAATTATTAATCTTGTTATAAGCAATGTTGCCTGTAAATTTGAACTACCTCCCTATGCTAGCAACAAAGTTATAAACAATTATTTATACCAAAGTCACCTCATTAAATGATATTTAATTTATCCTTATTGTCCTGAAGAATGTCTGTGAAATTTGGTCATCCCAAATTATTAATATTGTTATAAGCAATGTTCCCTGTAAATTTGAACTACCTCCCTATGCTAGCAACAAATTTATAAACAATTATTTATACCAAAGTCACCTCATTAAATGATATTCAATTTATCCTGGAATTTGGTCATCGCAAATTATTAATACCATTATAAACAAAATATGCATGTAATTTGAAGTACTTGGGCTTAATATTAACAACAATTAATTTATAAGTGGTCCTATGATATTATTTTTAATTTGTCCTTATTGTCCTGAAGGATACCCGTTGAATTATTATTATTATTTTTATAGTATGTTACTAATCTGAACATCTACTGTCAGAATTTTATAATTCTGTACGTGTATAGCGCATAAATTTGATATTTATCACAAAATAATGTTTTAACGCCTATACAGTGGGCCATGGTCTAACACAGCGTAACGCTGCCACACACTGGCTGAAATTTTGAATCGTCTGCTACGAATCGTCTGCCAACTTCACCGTCGTGTAAAGTTGATATATTCAGAACAAAACAATATGGAATACTTTCAAATATTAGTTACTTGCTGTCAATATTAACAAATTTATGAGCTACACTTTAATAACTTTTGTTTTTGTTATCATCAGGGGGTCAATTCTAATTCATATAGCATGAGGCTATTATAGCCCAATCCCGCTATCCGACTCCGACTGCATCTGTTGGCCAGTAGTGGAATTTGTATTAATATAGTCAGATGTGGCTATCCGTAGCTCCAGTGGTACCGCTATGAGCAAAGTGTCACGCTATAATTTGAATGTTTGTTTTGAAAGTGATTGATAACTCTGAATGACAAGTTGACAAACAGTTCGGTTTTTCAATTTTGTGTTAAAATACGTGTGTTATATCATAATATTTGATTTATATCTATGTATTGTAAGTTATTACAAATAAATAGGGAAATGAATTACCGACAATGGCGGCGATACCTGTATATAAAGGTACGCTAGTGGCTATCAGACATGAATTCATCTGTTGGCTAGTAGTGGAACTCATATATAGCGGATAGCACATGTGGCTTTCCGACTTGAATCCATCTGTTCGCTAGTAGTGGAACTTATACCTATAGTGGATAGAGGATAGCACATGTGTCTATAAATTAGAATAGACCATCAAAATCGACAATTATAATGTCAGTTTAAATTTGACATTGTAATTAACAATTGGTAATAAAACAAATACTGGAAAAATTTGATCTGCATTTTGTTGTCAAGTGTACTCATTTTATTTAAACTACATCCTACATCGTTGTAATATGTAATTTTATCAACCATTTACATTTGTGCCGCATTCAAATGCAAAATTTGGTAAAGGTGTGATGTGAACTTTCTGATAAAACATGTTTCACAAATAGGGAAATTTGCAGTTGCATGAGGTGGATAGCCGGGCAATCTCACGCCAAATAAAATCCTTTTCGCCGAGTAGCGTGAAAATGAGCGGACGTAAGTCGAAAGTCAGCTCAAGTCCGAAGCTGTGCACTGAAGTTCCTCCGCGGTCGCATTGATACTCCTCCGTAGTTCTCCGTTTCGTTTCATTTGAAATGGAAAGAACACGAGTTTACAGCCGGCCCGAATGATTAGCTGCAAATGTATTTGCTAAACTTTTTAACAACTCCTACAATTCTATTCAGTTAAGGAAAATAATTTTGTTACTCGTTTAACTTCTTCAAAAGCTGTTCGACCGAAGTTTTGTATTAAGTTTTAAATTCTCTCATAACGAGGGTAACTTTCAGTGCGCCATTGCGTATTTTATTACCACTACATCTGCACGCGAAGCATTTTTATTTTCTTTTGCAAATAAGCGTTTTGCACTGACACATAAACTAGAAAATAGCTTATGCACATAATTCTAAACATAAAAGTTCTTTTATAATAATGTCTATGTGACGTTTTTATATTATACTTTCAGTATTAATTAATATTTCAACAACTTTGATGTTTGATATACATAGATTTTTAATTTAAATTTCAAAGTAAACTAATAACCTGCGTATTACGTACAAAACTGTAAGTCTTAGGTACTGATCTGTAAATAGGGTTGCCAACTTTGAATTTTTCCGAAAGCATACATATATCCATGGATTTAAAATTTGTGTGAAGAAAATGCGCTCATTTTTTGAAAATTTTCAACGTTAAACGTGTTTTAATGTAAAGTAAGACAATATAAAATTCTTTACAATGAAAAAAATTTTTAAAAAAATAAAATCGGATAGAAGTCAGAAACTAATAGTTTATCTTCTTGTAAGAAAACAAACACATAGATAATACATACATTAAAATAAACTATGAACATAAAATTAAGAAAAATCCTATAACAAAAGTAACATTATGTCAGTCATAATATTTAAAAAACATTTTTAAATTTATATTTCTTTTGCGATTTTGCAGCTGCCAATAAATTTTTATTTGCATCTTTATTTTTTCTACAAAAATTTTCGAATTCATTATACTAAAAATGAACAAGCAGAAGATGCACGTCATCAATAAATATTACTAGATTATAGCTACTAGATATATCAGAGCTGACTCGTCCGCCATTTTGGTGCCACTTTAATAATTCATTATCAGTGTTACAGTATTATTAATCATAGTAGTTATCCACAATGACGGATTGTTCTGTTCCAAATTGTGCAAATCATTTTTAACAGGTATATGTTTTATTACTTATACAATACATGTATTTTTCTCTAACCTCAAAAACCAAAACAAACCTTATATTTTCTTGTTTTCTTGGAATATTTTGGTATACTAAATATAATATGACAAATGTGGAAGTTATATTTGATTATTAAAAGTAATTCCTATAAAAAATCCACTTTTATTTCATAATTTACTGAGATGGTTTTGGCACCAATATGGCGGACGAGTCAGATATAGATAATGACGTCACTTATTACTACGTTTACATGGGGTACTAATTTAGTCTAGAAAATGCAATGCGCGTTGCATACTGTATACAAACATGCAGATGAATGATTGTGTAATACTTATTAAAACAAATCAATAATACTCAGGGCCTAGTTTAGGACATCTTTACTCTAACCAAATCAAAGCACCCCAAAAACTATAATAAAATGAGAAAATTGTGCGCCCCCAAAATCTGTGCGCCCTAGGCTGCAGCCTAGTCAGTCTATCCGGTAATTGAGCACTGCAGTAATTCTGTAACACAAGATACAACTCTCAAATACGTAACTCAGAAGAGAAGAAACTGTTGTAATTAGTACAATCGGTAGATAAACTAGAACGATATATTATATTGATATATTTTATTGACAGCAAATTGACAGTTCTATATATTTTTTACTAAACAATATTACGTAACTACTTTGATATTTACAATTATTTATATTAATTCAAGTCACTCATGCCTGGATGAGATGAGTTGACAATCACTGACAATCAAGTGACAGGGACAGGATCGATATTTGATCGATTTTAAATTTAATGGATTCAATGTAAACATGGACATTCTTAATAGTGCTACCGTTATGATACGAAAATCAACTACAATTATTTCAAATAATTTTATATTCCTTAAAAGGAATAAGGATTGACTTAGAAATAAAGGTAAATTTCATTAATATATACGTTTCTTAATACTAGTATTTTTTATTTCTTCTTTTTTAAAAAATAAATAACACCCAATAATTTCTACAAGTTGTATTTCATTTTATAAGGTTTTTTTCGGGTTGATAACGTGAGCTTCTGCTTATTAACTTTTAGTATACAAGACGTGACATTTGGTCATTGGAAATTGGAATATACGAACAATTCCGCTTTATCCATGTCGGTACGAAGTCGATTGCGTTCATTTGTCCACATATTTCTCTTACACTAACAATTCGTTCAACGTAATAATTATTTGGCGGTACTGCAAATAAAATTTTAATAGTATGGGAGTATTACAATTCATTTTAAAATATTTTGCCAACTTTTCATAGGTATTATACTCTATCCGTTTTTACTATAGACTAGATGGCGTTTCGAGCGCGGCCGTTTTTACATGTATTAAATAAAAAATTCAAATTTTGGCGCCATTCCTGGATTTCAAAAAATTCTTCCTAATAATTGACATTTTTTCAGTAATTTTGTCTTGTACGTTCATATCTATCTATTTTTATCCCTAATATTAACGAAGAGAACAATAACAGAATTAATTAACTACTAACTAAAAACTAAGAAAACGCGCATAACGAAAACTATATAATATGAAATATAACGCCAAACCACTATGAAAATTATATAAACGAAATGAAAAATAATGTACTTAACAAACAGAACTGAACAGAAATTAATAATATGTAATAAATCGTGTACTATAGACTTATTTATTTTGTCAGATGTCAAAATAATTGATACAGTTGTCAAGCAAATTTAAATTTCGCGTCAATTATTTTAATGTGTAAATTCGGTTCACGTTTGAACCAATCAGAGAGCTAGAATCTTAGGCCCTATCTCGCCCAATTCTCTATAGTTAAAACGGATAGAGTATAATTCCGGTCAACAAAGGAAAACGCGAAAGTACGCTCCAAAAGCGTACAGTTGGCAACCCTATCTGTAAATAATGAAGAAACACTGTTAAGAAAATCGTAACGAAAGCTGCAACTCTTATGTATAATGTTATATTAATCAACTCAAATAGATGTTTTTGTCAGTTTTTTACAGATTTACTGATTTTTTAATAAGCCAATTCTGAACAAATCTCTAAGTTGATTATTTGTCCGCCGTAAGTGTAATGCTCGTAATATAAGAGAGTTATAACAA
The DNA here is from genome assembly GCA_963082715.1 of Harpalus rubripes. Taxonomy (NCBI): domain Eukaryota; kingdom Metazoa; phylum Arthropoda; class Insecta; order Coleoptera; family Carabidae; genus Harpalus; species Harpalus rubripes. Next base: position 53,632,634 of record OY720453.1, on the reverse strand, counting down.
ACATAAAAATAACATTGCTATATTTTTACTGCTCGAAAGCTAATACATTACAAAGATTATAAATTCTATAATGTTGATATAGATAATTAAATGAATATATCAACATTTCTGATCCAGTCATTCAAATACACGTGTGATATGAATTTATAATAGTATATGCTCAGATTATTGTGAGTGAAATATACTCACGTTTTGAGGTTACTCCAATGAACATTTTTATGATTATGTCTTTGAATACATATTGTGAGACTGAGTGTGAGTGTGGATATCGTTTAGAATAAAATTAAAATTCTTAAGACTACATTAAATATTTCTACATCCATCAATGTGAAGAGCTGGTAGGTAAGTATTTGATTATTGGCCCATTCTTTGTTTGATGTTTTAACAATTTAAATATAGTTTTTTTCTCATTTTATGCTATAAAAATTTTTTTTCTCTACCGCTAGTATGAAAATCACCCATTATTTAAGTGAAAACTGTTATGGAATAAGCACATTCTGTCAAACTGTAACAGAATATTATTCTATAATAGGCAGTCAAAGCCCACTATTTTTCAATTAACCCATTTAAAATACATGGAAAAACGCAAATGTTTTCAAAATCAAGTCGGCTTTGCTTGGCGCGTTGGTTGTTTGATTTTCTTTGTCACCTCAACTGTCAAATTATAAAAGAAAATGTTAGAAAAACTAATTATACGCCTAGTTTTACGCTTTTTGAAGTTTTTTAGTGGGTAAGTTAAATAACAAATAATATTTTGTTTTTAGCATAAATGTGTAGTAATGATATCAACCGATTTACGTCATGAGTATAAAATTTCAAAACTTTTTATCTAATTTATATGAGACTGGATCGTTTTATGTTGTGATTGTTGCCTATATTGTGAGTCAAAGTAAAATAATATGCTTGATTACAACAAAGAAAATTTGATTACAATAATGAAAATGACTAAGGGCCAGTTTCTCAATCTCTGGATAAATTTTTAACCATTATTAAATAAACAATATTGAAATGATAAATTTATCATTGTCGTCAACAAAACGACGTAATATTGTTTATTTAATCATGGTTAAAATTTTAACCAGAGATTGAAAAACTGACCCTAATTATGCAAAAGAGAGATTAGCATTATTTTTTTCATGGTGTTATTCAGGGGGGACCTAGAAACTATTTCGCATCGCATAGGGGCTCAACGGCCCAAGAGTTCTAGTTGTTCCACTGCATCGTATAACAATTACGTGCTATAAAAAAAAATACCTCATTTATACAATATAGTGGCAAAAAATGACCATTGTTTATTATTATCTTTTACTGCTTCAAAATACGCTATCAAATTAGCCACCAATTCCTGATTTTGTCGAGATAACGCCTTCGGCATGGTTTAAGCGTAAATTTAATTGTCAAAGATTCTAAATAATTCGTATTTTTCGAAAGCATTTCAAAAGTTTAGGGAGTGTTAATTTTTAATATTTTGTTGATGACGTAAATCGGTTTATATCTTGGAACGACCAATGACCATAGAATAGTATTTCCGCCACTCGCGAAATTGCGCGCGCGGGTATTATTGTATCGTTTCTATTTATTTGGGTGAAGTGTAAATATTAGACAATTATTATTAATTAAAATAAAGGTTTATTAAACTATAACCATTAAAAAGGTATTAAATAATGACGATTACTAATATTAAACAATTATTAAAAACTAATTAAGACTAAAACTATAATTAACTAGATAACACTACCACTATTTATTTATTTAACCAATTAACTATTTACTTATTTAACCAATTAACACTTCTATTTATTTCCACGATATTACTAATTATTTATTTCACTACACGTTCCAATCTTAGACTGCCGGTCTGTTGCAGACTCTTGTAGACTGTTTACGCGATATTTATATCACTATATATTTATATCACGGTCAACTGTCCGCCGACCTACCTCCACAGCGTCTAAATATATACTCAACTGCCTCAACAGCATCTGTATATTCATCTGCTCGGACAGAAGTCACACCTTTCACCTCTCTGTCTGTCTATTTATGTAACTAACTTTCTCTTTACACAGCCTCAGTATCACCAACTATTCTTATGCCACAATTCTTCAACACCAATGCCGAGTATCCACTCCAACTCGCTGTTACTGTCCTTGTATACCTAGCTTCACAAGATTCGTCAACCCTACCGAGTATTCACTTCCACAGCTATCCAAATATACTAGTAACTTCCAAACTCGCCGTTACTGTCCTCATACACTATAGCTTCCCAATACTCGTCTACACTACCGAGTATTTACATCCACAGCTATCCCAGTATACCAGTAACTTCCAGAGTACCTAGTCCACTTTACTGCATAGTGCATACGCTCACTATGATACTACTGTAATTCTCAAACTCACTAACACTCTATGGCTCGTAGTATGATCACGGTTTTAACTAAAACGCTGTTTTAAGAAATGTCAAATTTGATTATTTAATATCAATAATAAATTTTATTAAATTTATCAAAATATGATTTTAAAGCAGAACATAGTTTGTATTCAAACAAATATTTTTTAAAAAATCATTCTTTAAACATAAGGGCGAAATTAAATATTGAAATTTGAATTTGACATTTCTTAAAACAGTGTTTTAGTTAAAACCGTGATCATACTACGAGCCTATGTGAATATCTCTATGTCTCTGAATGTAACTATGTAACTATGTATGCAATTAAGTATGTAACTACGTATGTAACTAAGTATGTAACTATGTATGTAACTCAGAATGTAACTATGTATGTAACTAAGTATGTAGGTTCAGGAGAGCGGAAGTAATTAAACATGTCGCGATTTGCTTGTTTACGTCGCCCGGCTGCTAGCGCGATTACGTCATCGCTATACTTTGACGCTTGTTCACGCGTTACATTATCTATTCCATACTAGTTATAGAATATACGAGTAGATACTATTCTACAATCGCGCGGAACATAATTAAAACATTTTTTTTTAATGATTCATGAAAGCAGTTGTAATGATTGCTTTAAAATACTATAGCTACATGTGACATAGCTGCCAAGTAGCAGATGATGTGAAAATATTAAAATATTGTTTGCAACACATGTAGAAAAAACGTAATTCTGAAGCTCCATGCAGATTCCAATACTCGCAGCGTTTGTTACGAAAACTTGCAGTCATTTCAGAATCCCTTATTTCCTTGATACAAAATAGTTATATTTAAGTATTAAGAGCGGTAACTACTAGACTAGACGATAATGTTTGGATACCGAGACGTATCCGAAAACTATTTAACGGCACTTAATGTCTGTGAAGCTTATTATATTTCTTTTACAATCGGGCATTTTGTGCATTTTGTTGTTTTACTAAGGCCCGCTCCTACCACTTCTAGTTAAAGTGACAGGTAGTGCTAACCAACGGTTATGTTGCAAAATTGATTTTACCACCTTCGGTTAGAGCTAACTGGAAGTTAAAACTGTTGTGCGCGTCGCATCTAACCTTCAGTTCAATACTTAACTAATGGTTAATAAGCTGTCACTTTAACTAGAGGTGGTAGGATCTGGCCTAAAGCCAAAAGGCAACTATAATTTATATTTTTATTCTAATGCTGTTGATAAGGTGATGTACAAATTATATATTCACTTGCCGCTCGTGGGTGATTTTGTTATCTTAGCAACCAAATCTTGATCAAATAAAACGTATACTCGAAAATAAAACAAAGTAGCCATTTGTCAACGCAAAATGTCACTTTGCCACTCATGCGCGACAAAATAGAAAAAACGCCCCCTGTCCAAATTTCTTACTATACAATGAAATGTCACTTGTCTACATTCTTAATGGAAACGTTTAGTCAGGAACTAATGGCACTGTAGTTACATATTTACAACCTTCACAAGTCAATCTGACATATAACTGCTCTGTCGGTATATTACATAACCAAACAAAATGCAGCATTGCTGTGAAAATAAAATAGGGTATTCATTTACAAAAACCATAGTATAAAATGCTTAAATTAGATTGAAGCAATATCTCAAGAAGAATGGAAAATAACGATAAATTAAAATTAAATATAATAACTATTTGTCTCTCGAAATCGACAATGTCCAATTGCGCTCGAAACACACAAGATTTTTTTACGGTCACCACAATGGGGTTCCATCATAACAAAAATTTATTTGTTTCAAGTACATTAAACTAGTGCAGTGAAAAAGTGGATGTTCAATGAGACCGTTCACGCCAAACTTTTGCAGGTGGCAGCACAACTGTTCACACAATTTATTTTATATTTAATTTTTCGTTATTTTCTATTCGTCTTGAGCTATTGCTTCAATTTAATCTAAGCATTTTATACTTTCTTTTTTGTAAATGAATGCCCTATTTTATTTTTAGAGTAGTGCGGCATTTTGTTTGGTTATGTAATATACCGACTACCGACAGAGCAGTTATATGTCAGACTGACTTGTGAAGATGGAAAATGTATAACTACAGTGCCATTAGTTCCTGACTAAACGTTTCCATTAAGAATGTAAATAAGTGACATTTCTCAACATTGTATAGTTAGAAATTTGGGCAGCGAGCGTTTATTCTTTGTCGCACATGAGCGGCAAAGTGTCATTTTGCGTTAACAAAAGAGAGCGCAAATTACTACTTTGTACATAGACTGTAGAAAAAATTAATTGTGTGAACAGTTGTACTGCCATCTGCAAAAGTTTGGCGCGAACGCTCCCAATGGACATCCATTTTTTCACTGCACTAGTTTAACGTGAATGCCGCGACAACAACCTCTCAATCGACAATACGCCATTTTGCGCTCTTAATACACAAATAGCTAATCTCAACGATTTAAATATTAAGTTATAGTTCGTAGATTCGGAAAAGGGATTTTAAAAACAATTTTTATTTACGTGAGTTGAAATAATGTCGTTTATTACTACCAGAAAATATGTCTCTGCCTCTGACTAATCTAAAATCTAACTATATTACATTTGTAACGTGAGAGGGTAGGTACCTACGACACTTGAACCGAGAGCCTCCAGCCAGCGCGTGCGAATAGAAGCGTTCTAGTAGGTAGGGGGAGCCTAGGTAGGCGATCGTGAACATAGTGCAGCGCGCGGTAGGCAGGCGACGAGAGGCAGGTAGTTAGATAAACAAGGGGGAGATAAGCGTAATTACCTGCGCATTGTTATATAGTTCGAGACGTTCGAAACTATTCCAGAAAAATATTAGAACAACTATATAGCAACGTACTTGTGTGCAGAGGGACAGTCACATAGGCTGGTAGCACGAGCCTGGTTCTAACACGAGTGTTAGCTAGAACCAAGGCAACGAATTGGCACATACCTCAAGGTCGTTAAAAATCAGTGTTGCCAATATACTGATTAAACCGAAAAGTACTGATAGTCATATTCAATAAATTTCACTGCGTTATTTAAAATTGTTTAATTAACAAGGCTTTCAGTACATTTTCGGCTTAATCAGCATATTGGCAACACTGATTTTGTTAACAACCCTGAAGTATGTGCCATCTCGTTGCCTTGGTTTTAGCTAACGCTGGTGTTAGAACCACGCTCGTGCTACCAGCCATAGAGTTTTAGTTCGTCAGAAGAACAGTTACGTAGGTAGTAAGAAGTAAGGAGTCAGTGAGTTGAGTGGCACAGCAGTATCGTGGTGAGCGTATTCAGTTTGGTGTCGAGTGGAGTACTCGAGAAATTACTGGTATACTGGGAAAACTGTGGAAGTGCATACTCGGTAGTTTTGCGGAGTATTGGGAAGCTAGGTATACGGAGACAGTAACGTCGAGTGGAAGTGGATACTCGGCAGTGGTGTTGAAGACAGTCGGTGATGCTGAAGCTGTGGAAGTTAGAAAAGTAAATCCGTGAGGACAGTTAATTAGGTACATAAATAGACAATGAGGTGAAAGGAGTGAATTCTGTCCGGGCAGTTGAATATACAGACGCTGTTGAGTCAGTTGAGTATATAGACGTTGTGGAAATCGGTACGTCGGACAGTTGAATATGAAGTGACATAAATAGTCGAAATAAATAATCAGTAATATCGTGTAAATAAATAGTGCGTTCTTAATTGTTTAAATAAATAGTGATTGACTAGTTAATTATATTTGTAGTCTTAAATTAGTTTTTAATATTTGTTTAAAATTAGTAATCGTCATTGTTATAATCTTTCAATATTTATTTATCGTTTTAATAAACATCTATTTTAATTAATATTTATTATTTGTTTTTTACACTTCACCCAAATAAATAAAAACGTTAAACATTTATATGGAAAGGGACTAAGGTGTCGTTTCAAGTTATTCTATATGAGAAATGCAACTTTAACAGTCTAGGCTCTGGTAATTTGAATATATTTCTGGAGGGCTTTTTTAAAATCACCGATTCAATTGCAAGTTCAGTTACTCGCGTTTTCCTTAGATTGAACTTCCTTAGCCTCCTTCGTCGAGCCGCCACTGCTAAGTAATAACTTTAATTAAATATAAGAGGTGCAACAATTTGGCGCAGAAATCCTTAGCTTCTAGAGCTGTTGCATTGAAAACCTCTTGTTTCTCGCCGTCGTACTGATTGAAAAGTGCAATTAGTAAATGAAACAAGTTTAGATAGCGCAACTGAAGAAGCAAGTAGAGCTTAAAGCCGTGTATGGTGTAAAACCGAATGTTATCCGAACAAAATGTGCGTTAGTTGGGTAAAAGTTGAAGCTGGCAAGATTAGATTGCATCCTTCAATCATGGGCTCACTTGGATCCGTCATTAGGCCGGCCCTTTGTGCGCTAGTCAGATGTCTGCCGGCCTTTGTCGAACGCAAGATTAAATCCGTTGTAATCAATCACACGGAACTTTGCTTTCCTATTTCATCGATTACAATAAATTGACTTTGCTGAATTGCACTTGTTTCTCTCCTTATATTCTTCTTGTTATGTTCATTCCTTTTTATTTTGTTTTTTTAACTTGATGTTTGTTGCCTTGTTTTATGGTACATTTCATTTGTGATTTGTCTCTTTAGTTAACGAATTGTATTTTTTTCTCCCTCTCTCTTTTTGACGTAAGAGCAAGCAAGAAGTTTTACTTTCCTCGGTTGCCTGTTTTCTTTTCATTTCAACATAAATCACTTCCTAACATATAAAAATAAAAATTAAACCATTTATTTTCTTTAAAGAAACATAAATATAAATAAAGAATACTCTTTTACTAGCATTTTTTCAACGTTGAGGGACTGTTAAATAAATTCTTAAAATGGGAAACACAGTTTTTATAAACCACACAAATTACAGCGGTACAAACTAAAGCAAAACTTTATGTTCTTTTATTATTTTCTGGTATAAAAGGATTTGTTTTTGTCATTAGCACCTAATTAAAGGAAAAACTATTCCTTCAACATACTATTTTGTAAAAAGGTATTAGACAGCATTAAATTGTATTTAAAAAAAATAAACCTTCGCCATAATCAATTTTTCCAATATTTTTTTGTCTACCCTTTGCCAATTAATGGTTCAACAATTCATTTTGAGGTACTATCACCAAGAGCGACAAACCGGTTTCAAAACTGATTAACCGGTAATTTATGTACAAGAACGGATATTTTCATTTACTAAACCGGTAACTACAGTGTGTTCAAAAAAATTCCTAACTCGGAGTAGGCTTTGAAAAGAGCAACGTGTGTCTGATGCATTATTAAATTCAAAAGTCAAGTTGTCAAATTTGATCTTGAAATGTAATTTTAAGGAGAAAAGACAATAAAGAAGGATACAGTATATTGACATTCGCCGTTTTCTAATTTGTTTCCATTTCTTAAATAAGATACAAGAAGAAAAGCTTTGATATCTTTAGATAACTTTTTTGACAATATCTCATGCCAAATTGACATTTAATTAAATATTTTTAAATTGACATACGTTTCTTTGTTCATAGCCTTCTCCGAGTTAGGAATTTTTTTGAACACTGTATTAACCGAAATGAATTAAAACCAGTTTTCTTTTTTAAATAAATAGTTCGTAAAAATAAATGGAAAGTGCACTTTTTCATTTGATTTTTTTATAACTACTGTAATAAAAGTAAATACATTTTATATTAAAATTATGAAAAAAAAATTTTTTTTGATGGACACAGAAAATAGTTATTTATACAGGCTGTCTCATAACTCGCGCCCCAGACGAAACTGACACTTGCCGACGATCACAGGTTGCCAACAAATAGATGAAAATAATTTGCGGCTGCTTGCATAACGGAGTTACAAAGACTTTTTAATCCACCAATCCCGGCAGGATATCTTGAGGTGTGATGATATTATTACAAAATAAAACTGGTTGCTAGGTTTTAAAAATACTACTAGTGAGTTACAAAATTTGTTTGACTTACTGTAATTTTGACACTTTAGAGTTGACTTTTCACTGTCAATAAATTTAGGATAGCGAAGGTGTCATCCGAGATCATCATTAATATCGTACAGTGCAACGTGTTGTAGCAGCTGAGTAAAATGTGTTAAACGAAAATGTTATTGTCATTTGATCTGGCATAACTTAACCGGTCTCATGCGTACTTGCGATGGCTCTCAATATCACTTTATGATCCACAAGATTTCTATCCGGACAACGTTCCGAATAGACTCCTGCTGCCTCTCTGGCGTTACGTCCACATTCTCCGAAAATTATAATCATTTCTAAGTAATCAGCGGCTAAATACATGGTAAGAATTTGCCTTTTTTATTCACCTTGTCAAATTTAATTTGACACTGACATTTTTCGAAAACTACAGTCTCCCACACATTTTAAAGAAGATTTGATTTGTATAAAACCCTAGTAACGTAAAATTACGGCAAACACACGTTTATGGTGTAGGTCTCTGATTGGTCAATTTTAAGACGTCTTTTCTCGAATATATTTTAAGCTAGGTTTTTTTTTTCTTCGAAATTACACATCCGAGTGCAGTCTCGTGTTTCCTCATTCGCTCTGGGGCGCGAGTCGTGAGACAGCCTGTATACAGGCACTAAAGTATATTCGTAATAAAACATATTTTAATTTAGTGCTGAGGTATGCCTACATTATATTTTTTCCGAAATCGACACAATATAATAATTTTGACATTAGTCTGTAAAGTTTTACTTTAGCTACTCTTTCGGCTAACTTTGCGGAGTGATATCGTCTACTTTAGAGTCGATTTCGAAAAAAAAAAAATTGTAATAAGAGTTTTTGTTTCCTTAATGGTTTCATTAACCAGTTTATTTAATCAGTTAATCTAACCGATTTAAAAAAAAGTAAGCATAAAAACGGATTTCCCATGTTAAACACACTACCTACCTACATTATGTACCCGTATATTAAACGAACTTACGAGTATATTAAAATTACATTACCTCAATAAACGCGAGTATAGTTGGCTTGGTATAACCCAAGAGAGGAAAAACTTAAACAATTTTTAATTAACTTTTTATCTACTTTAACCAATTTTAGTAATTATTAATATCTAAAAAATAAAAAACGGCTAAAGAAAAAAACTTGAATAATTTTCGATAAAAACCTTAATATAGAACTGATTTTTTATGTACTCAATATAGGTAACTCCATACATCAATCTGCCATCATGAGCCCATAACTCAAATACAAAGTGGCAAGTCAATATCTCAGGATCAGAATGAACCCTTCAGTGGTTTAATGGTTTTAGTTGGACCACTTGGATTTCGGGCACCGTGTAACAGCCGCGGTTTAGCGCTGGTCATTTCTCCCCCGAAAAAATATTTCCCTCGGCTCTCGGTCCTAAAACATTAGTCAACCGTCTCGTTAACATATTACAAATTGGTTCTGTCGGAATATATTCATCCTAGATAATTGAACGTTTGATTTTTAATAGATTTATATTAGCATATTAAAATTAAACACTAACTATTAGGTATATTTTAAAAAGATATATTGAGTGCATTTTTTGTTTACTAAATTCTTAATACGTAGATATACACGATGATTCTTATTTATAATAAGTGTACCAAGCTTTAACAGTCTGTAATAAAGTTTACGAATTTCAAGTAGAAAATGTATTGGACAAAATAAATCATACATCTAACATTAATTTTAATTTCCGTTGTATTTTTGTTTAATTAAAAATTAAATCTATACACCGATGACACCTATTTTTTTCACTTGACTGAATGAATTAAATGGTATTGGTAGCAGTGGCGCCGACTTTTTATATATCTGTCGGGTACTCCAAACTAGTACGTTCCGCGCGGTCGAAATCCACGCGGTCGAAATCCCATGCGATCGAAATCCCACGCGGTCGAAATTCCACGCGGTCGAAATCCACGCGGTCGAAATCCCACGCGGTCGAAATGTACCCCCACCACTTTGTCCGTTCTGTCGAAATACAAATATTTCCGCGCCGTCGAATCCCACCCGGTCGAAATGTTACACGATACAAATGAGTACGTTCCGCGCGGTCGAAATCCACGCGGTCGAATTCCCACGCGGTCGAAATCCCATCCGGGCGAAATTCCACGCGGTCGAAATTCCACCCCCACCACATTTGTATCGTGTAACATTTCGACCGGGTGGTATTCGACGGCGTGGAAATATTTGTATTTCTGCGGAACGGACAAAGTGGTGAGGGTACATTTCGACCGCGTGGAATTTCGACCGCGTGGGATTTCGACCGCGTGGATTTCGACCGCGCGGAACGTACTCATTTGTATCGTGTAACATTTCGACCGGGTGGAATTCGACGGCGTGGAAATATTTGTTTTTCGGCAGAACGGACAAAGTGGTGGGGGTACATTTCGACCGCGTGGGATTTCGACCGCATGGATTTCGATCGCGTGGGATTTCGACCGCATGGGATTTCGACCAGGTGGATTTCGACCGCGCGGGATGCTTCGCTCCAAACCTAGAAAGTAATACAATACAATGGCGGCTCGTGCACCAAAACATCGGTGATGCAAGGTATCCAGGAAAAAATCCTATCATGTACAAAAATAAATTGCCAGATCTCAGAACATTTTAGAAAACACAACACAATGTGGCGCGACTATTATACAGGGCCTACGTTACATTATAATAAACGAGCTGGAGAGGTTATGTTTCTATTCGAATAATATACCTATAAATAATTTTATAGGTATATTATTCGAATGCAGTATGCACTTATGTATTCTTTATCGTACCTACCATGTTCATTTTTACAGCCTGTTAAAATTTGTAGCCAGTAGAAACAAATGTATTATCATTTAAAAAAATTATTCAGTGTCTACTATTATTAGTAACGAAAAACTTAAACAGGATGTTAAAATTAACATGGCGATTACAGATTACATCCAGAGATATATCTCTGATTACATCCCAAACATTTAATCTGGCTTGCAAAAATGTACAGTAGATGTCGTGAACCATTCTTGTCTAGTGCTCGGGCACGCGTCTACAAGGTCATGCGCGTACAGGTGGTAGGCGAATAAAGAATCAACTGCAGTTGGTGCATGCGCACAAGGGGTCTTGTCCACGCAAATATATGTTCCAGACATTTCCTGTGTGCCTTTTTGCGGTTTATAAGTAGATATAGTTTAATAGGTATATTCGCATATATCGTTTTCTATCGTGTGATCCCTGTCAGATTGACTAATTTTCTTATTGGGTGCTCAAGCCCTGGAGCCCACATAGTCGGCGCCACTGATTGGTTGTGATGGAAACGTGAACGTGATTACCAGCAGATCTCAAACAGTTTTGAATACAAGGCAATTACGTCATATAATACGTCATAGACTAGCCATGGTTACACTTATAAAATACGAATGTATTGAGCTTATCATTTTCCAGAATAATATCACTATTATTAAAATTATATATTTTATCTTAGTTGTGTACGTATTTATACACCTTTAGTTATTTATCATAATGACGAATCACATATTTTTTTCACCCTTTTATTTAACTTGCGTTGGCTGTCTGTGTGTTTGTATGTCTGTTCCAACTTTTTACAAACCATTTTAACCGACTTTCTAACAGTCTACAGAGCTGAAATTGGAATAAAAATTTTCTTCATTTTTAGATGTTTACACTTGTGGCAAATAAAAGATTAGAACTTGTTCTTTGATATTTCAATTTCAAAACACGTTCATAATTATTCTTATTCGGAGCGTAATTTGTCGTTTGTAATTCACGTGTTCGTAATTCAAAATTGTTTAAAATTTAACCTAAATTTGTAAATTTTATACTGAATTATTTCATTCTTAAACTAAAATACTACTCTATTTTACAATTATACCTAAAATTATATTTACCTAGGAACGAAAATCATTATAAGAAAGGGTATACCTGCAAAAATTATAAAAATAACACTGACATTGACAAATATATGTATATCTAAGATATCAAACCTACATTTGAGATATTATACACATTTTTTGTCCCAAATGAAATTCATACTTCTCGAATTTCGTAACACTTAATGTAAACAGAGTGAGCCATAAGGGTAACTTCACTAATTTCGTCTGAATTTGGGTTGCGAACGAGCATGCAAAAATATTAAGTACCACTGCTGTTGAATGTCATATTCAAATTTTGTATAATTATCTTTCTTTAAATGCGTTAGTAAAACAAAGATGAAGCTATCAGACACGTATCGAAGATATAATGTTGGAAACCATAAGTAAGACAGAGATAAATATACAATTACTTGTTATTTTGTGGTTCAGAAATCAATGACGTGAGGGTCAAGTGAGAAAAATCGGTGTATAATATAGGTAGGTGCTATACAAATTGTGGTTTTAATAAGAAACAATTGAAATAATGACAGTCGTTTGCATTAACCAACAAATAAAACTTCTTATACTTTATTAATAATATTAGTGCGATTCGCTAATAATAATTTATTGATATGAATCTTTCGCAAGAAAAACTTATATGAATATGGTGTACGCACTTGAGTATGCAATACCCTCAGCATCTTCAATAGGGGATTCCACCATTTTTTAAATATAATTTCATCTGAACGTATAAGTAAAACAAAGACTGTCGGTGAAAATCCGGTGAAAAAATTCCTATTAAATAAGCGAGTTATAGTACCCCGAAATTTGAAAATATAGATGTGACGTCACGAATATAAGTTATTATATCAAACTGTTTTCTTCGTGGACCTAAATTTTCTTGAAATATATGCTAGTTCTAAATTATATTTGTAAAAAATAAATGAATATTATTATACTGTATAAGTCTACATGATTTATAATTGAAAGTTTAATGCAAAACATTTATATTCAAATAAAAATTGTTTGAGAATTGCAGTACTAGACTTGATAGCCACGCCTCCGCTATTTGATTTTCTCTACTTCCATTGGTAGTAGGCTCCTCCCCTAACTGGGTATTCGTTATATATTTATAGGCCGTCTTTGAGTCGCCAATCATGGAATTCATATGAGTGACGAGCTACTATAACAAAACCCCCCGTATTTCCGAAGTATTTCACTTATATCGTTTCATTTCTTTATTAATATTCATTATTATGCCTATACTTTCAATATTTTTTCCTAATTTCTCTTCATTCAATTGCGCTGTAGTCCCCTATTCTGGCCCATTCTCTTTTTTCATATTGAACATGACAAACTCTTTCAAATTTTTCTCTAAGTTTTTCAAAACAACGCCGATTTGCATGTCTCTTTTTGGTAACCGTTGTGGGTTGTGCCTAAATAGATACAAGATAAATTGTAACTAGGTGTAGGTATGATTTATTTTGTCCAGTCCAGTACTGTTGATCCTATTCCCGTTAGTTTGGCAGTATTGCCGAAATACATGAAGTATTTCAATAACAATTAATTTGCTGCTGAATAACGATATACTAATGCTATGGTATAAATTATAAAATATTGTAAACGTTTAATGGAGAAAAAATATTTATTATTTACTCATTCTTTGCATTACAAATTTTTGTAAACAATCTTAACTATTGAATATTGAATTTTAGAATTTAGAAATATTAATTTAAATATAAAATAATAAAAGTTATTTATTTTATATTATGGTCTTGTTGGCCTTTTTAATCAAATTAATTCAAATTTTCATTGTACCCTGTTTTATTATAATAATAAATTATTATTATTTTCGTCCATTTAATCTGAGTAAGGGACTTTATACTCGTATACACGATTGAATTCTCTATACCATAAACCTTATGATCAATTTTTCTGCTCCGTTACCAAGTATACTCAGCTTGATTGGAAAAGGGGCTCACTTTATGACGTCATTGCATCATTAAAACTTGGTCCCTTATTGAACCAATCTGTTGCCTTCATTCTTAACAGGATTACTAATATTTGGAAATAAATTACCTCACAATAAGTCTTATTCAAAGTTAAAACAAAAAATCTGATGTGGCCAACACATAACCTCTCGCCAGATATTTTACCTGGTTGAGGACAGTTAATGTATTTTTCGAAATACAAAATAGTGACATCTACAGATTGCTTCCATAAACTAATGCACACTGTGATGGCTTAGTCGGCTTAGTAGTTTATAACATAGGAGACATGTCATGTACAGATAAATTGAAATTTTGAATTTTTAAATTAAGACATAATAAGAAAATTGAATATAAGTAAATACATATATTTTAAGTAATCACAATACAATAACTATAAATTCATTTCTAAATAAATTTAAAATTACTTGTCAGATAGACATACACTTCTATTTTAATATTTGTTTATACGAGTATGTAAGATAAAAGGATATTGGAAATGGTACATTTCATCATTAAATATAAAAGTAAACGTCTATTTGCTTCTTTGCACTGCTCTTGGTCCGGTGCCAGCCTGGTTGTACGCATAAAACGAAAAATATTTTTTAATACAAATACATATATTCATGTCTCACTACAAAATAATTCTCACATATATTTTCAAAATCTATGGGATATTTTAATATAAATTATGTACAATACATACAATTTCAGGATATCGAATATATCCTGAAATTTTCTTTTTCTACTTTGCTTTTCTTTTATTATGTTCGTCATTTTTTCGCAAATTCCTTTTATATTCTTTTTTACGTATATTCTTTTGCGTTGTTGACTTTTTTTTATTTTCATAATCTTCATAATAATGTATAAATATTTTTAACAGTGGCATACAAATATGTTTGACAGTGCCATTTATGTGTCAATTACAAACATTTGAATTTCTTGCCTTGAAGTAGTTTGATCTGAGAATTTTTACATCAAATTATTTTATATGCATTTCTTTATCTCTAAGTCTATAGAAGATATAATAATAAATTTATATTTATCGAATAAAGAATTTAGCGTTCTTTAATATAAGTATTTACATAAATTTTCGATAAATAATATTTAATCAATTAAAGAAATAGCTAAGTATAACGGCTTCCCGGTTAAAACTATCTATAAATTAGTTCATAAATAATATTTAGATGATTTTTTTCTTGTAACTACTACTTCCGGTTGTCCAATTGTTACCAAAACTTAATCAACTCTTCCCATTATTGTTAGATAGAGGAATCCGTAGTTAAAAATGTTTTAAGTCTTATAGTATTTGAGAAATCGTGAATCCAACATCCACACACATACACACATACGGACATCATCGTAAAAATGTTATAATCGGATTCTAGGGACCTTAAAACGTGCGTATTCACTAAAATCTGGATATGCGATTTTTAGCATGAATATAAAAAGAACAATTTACAACTGACATGTAATTAGAAATGATCAAATTTTTTTTGTATCAGATTTATTCGACTGAAGATTAAAAAATTATTTTCATTTTTCAAATTGAATAAAAGTTACTAGTTTCCCATTTGGAACATTCTGCACAACAGTTATACCTAAATGTCTAGGAGGTACGATCCAATATAGTTTTTTTCTAACTCGAGGGATCGGCATAAAACGATTAAGCGCCACTATACTATAAAACTACAAAAAAATCTCGTTGCATCCTTTGTTTTAAATCTAAAATTTGTACCCCTGGTTTAGAGTTTTATTCTAAAAAATATGTTATGTTCTGTCAATATTCTACGAATGCTTATGTATGAATAAATGATTATTTGCACTTATTATAAAAGTATGTTTGGACAGAAAGTGTGGCGAAGGATGATTGGCGCGTACAAATGATTGTGATCTGGACGCCATATTTCCCTACCGAAAATCGGTCACTTTAATATGTTAATAGTGAGGAATATTTGCTGTATGATGTACAGGTTGTAAGAATGTTATTAAAAGAGTGGAGCGAGTCAACTAAGCTCTTATTACTGTTATTATGTTATCGGGTTTTGAGTTTCTTCTTTAATTATATTATGACGATCATTTATTATTTATAAAAAATACCAAATGCTCCCCAAAGTACAGTGGCGTGAGCCCTTCAAAGTTAGTTTTGTGTAAATAAATTAGATTAACGCGTTCCACTTACATATCAATGTGAAAGATTCTATAATATTCCGTCAGAATATTGGCAACGTTATCTATTGAACATGCCATTACGAAAGAATTAAGTCAGAAAGAAATGATACAAAACAAATTGGGAATTATTTTATTGTCTTGTTATTGCTAATGATTATAACTTATGTAGATACAGAGTGTTTTTAAACTTATGGATCAAACTATACGAGTTACGACAGTCAAATGAGGGTTTTCGTTTATTTTTAAGAAATCGTTTCGTATGTCTTGAATTTTCCAAAAATTTCTCAAAAACCTGCTAATTTTAGGCTGATCTCTTTTTTTGAGAATTGCACTTTGCGGATTATGACTTCTTGACTTACTCTTAACTGTATTATCATCCCTTTGTTTGATGCATAAGTATAGAAACACCTTGTATATCAACTTTCAAGTTTGTCTTTTTCTTTCATGTCCAAAAAATATCAATTAGTTATTTGTATATCAAGGCCGCAAAATCACTCTCTAGCGTACTGAGAGAAAAATTGTCGCCGAGGCCGCTTGCGGCCGAGGCAAGACAATCTTGGGGGGCGCTAAAGGATTTCGCGGACATGGTGTACACAATATGTTTTTGTGCAACTGTAAAAAATATGTAATTACAAATTTTATTAATTTGAAACAGTTTCATTGTAAATAGAAAGTTAGCTCTCAAAGTGGCCATGGGAATAACATTTGATAAACAAAACCATGCAATTCTCAAGTGTCAAAGTGATTGTTTATCTAATTTCGCGGCCATTACCATAACAACGGTCGCGAAATTTAATTTTGCGGCCTGTATTGAAGCTGCGAAATGCTTATTTCGCGTCCGCTTTCACAAAAAATAATTTTTGTAATTGGTGGGGAGCGCGCTAATTAAATTTGGCTCAAAGCGCTTATATGCCTTGTGCCGGCCCTGCCTAAATAAATCAACAGATTTAACAATAAGTAATAAACTGGGATCCTGATCCTATATTTATTTTTAGTGTACGTACATTTAATAAATAACTGAAGTAAAAGTTATGTATTTATTATTAAAATATTCTTACTGTTATAATATTTTATATAAACATTTTCTCTTTTTTATATATTTAAAGTATTTGAATTTATAGAACTAAACACAGTCAAATGCAAACCCTTGTTTCTCATGAAAAATAAACTTCTTCAACAAATATTCGTAAGTATATAAAATCGCTCATATTAAAAAACAAATACGACGGTATTTATATGTAGTCGTATATGAATTACTGAGTAGCTCTCTATCAATATAAAAACCATAATTATTTCACGTTGAACCGTTGAAACGAGTTATTTGTATAAATAATCAAATATTTAAAATAAAGCTGTGACTATGCAAGCAGCAGTGCGAGGTAATATCACTGGCAACCAGTGTATCGTCAGTTAATTTTATCAGTATTTACAATAAAATGTATTGAGTCGCCCTGTTGTTCATGTTGTTTATTAACAATATGACATTTTTTCTTGTATGTCGAATATAAAGCTTGTTTAAGGTCGTTTTTTACAGTAATATGAGATTTTAACTTGTAAGATTTGAATATTGACCAACAGAAGTTGCGCGTGCGTGTAATTCGCGCATGCGCATGTACTCTACCAAACAGACTCGAAAACACTGCAGAAATTCTGAGAAATACCGATTACCGACATTTCAATTCAAACATGTGAACTTTTCGTTGAATACCTCTGCATTTATTTTTATAATGCTAACAAGACGTGCTAGTTGCAAGTAGATATTAAATTGAAATATTATTTGACGTATTTGTAGGTCACTCTATTAGATATTGTGTTGTAAAGTATTATACCGCCAATTCGCGTTTTGTTTACGGATTGTTTATTTTTGTTTAGTTATATAAATTAAATTTGGCTTATTTTACCACTCTTAAGTATTGTTTAGTTTTGGGAATTATTTTATTCATGTTGTGATCTTAAAAGTTAGGTTAGGTTATATTGTTGTGATACAAACATTCGTTGTTATCTTTGTAAGTATTAAAACTAGTTAAAAAATTTAAAAATTCAACTTATTTGTTTTCAGAAATGATACAATGGCATCGAAGGATACTGAAAAAATATGGTCAGAAGCCAAGAAGAATATTAGGAGTTTAATAATTTCATCAGCTAAAGGATTGACTGTGAAACGATTACGTACGGATCACTATGAAATGATTGGAGCTGATATACCTTTTAGACAACTAGGATTTCGTACTTTGGAAGAATTTCTTGTAGCAATACCTGATGTTTGTATAGTAAGTTGATAAATTACAATCAGAGTTTCATATATTTTTTAAAATCCTATAATTTCAGCTTAATGGGTTCGGTGATTTTGCTATGGTTATTCCTGTTATTACTGAAAAGATTGCACATATTAATGATATGATAATGAAACAGAAAGCGCCGAAGAATACGGGGAGGTATCATCAGTAAGTGAAAATTTTAATTTCCATACAATACATTTTATAATTGTGCCCACATACATATATTTCACACAGAATCGAAATCAAATGCTACAACTTGGGTACAATTTCCGCCGACTTGAAGTTTTTTGTACCATTTCTCTTCAAAATAACTTCCGTGAACGATAAGCACCTGCTTAATATTGCTAACTATACCTTGTTTCATTTAAGCCATTCAGTATTGGAGATAAATTTACGCAATGTAATTTCGGCTACTTAAAACTGGCGCTGATGTGAGCGCCATCTGCTGAATGGCTTAAATGGAACAGAGTATACGAGTATTTTCCACTTTCAAGGTAAATGGCTTGAGACCATATTTAAAAGCATTTAAATAAATGTATTTGAAATGAGGTATTAAACCAAGTTCTATACATTTTATCTACATTATATCGGAAACATTTAAAACATATATTTACTAAGTATTGTAGTGTAACCCAATATCGTCACATAAAGCTGCAAATGCGTATATAACTTCCCTAATTCCAAAATTGAAAAGTAATGATAATTTAGTATGTTGTTAACAGTTTTAAACATAATTTTAGAAATTGATACATTTTAACAAAATTTAATAGGTCAAATAACAGTTTTTTAAATGAGCAAATTGCCAGAACACATTAAATTTTAAAATTGTGCTTAAATACTAATTTAAATTATAATTGGTTATTCTTATTTTTTTAATCTATAGAAAAACAGAATTTTTTATACGATAATAAAATTTTATTATCACACGCAACTTCATCGTTCATGAATCAACACTTTCCGGTCGTCGATAAAATAGAATTTTATCATATTGTTTAAAAAATAACTACCTATTTATTTTTTATTTCTTATCAGTATTTTACAGCATACATTCTAAGTTATTATTTACAAGAATAGTATATTTTCTACGACCACTACAGAAAATTGCATTTCCCACAATCGTGGGATAAGGTGTGAGAAATCATTTCTCACACATTCCAATGCTTTACAAAGCCCGAAAGTTCAATTTGTTTTACTTTTTCTATTGTATTGTCTGCCATTTTAAGTTCCTTCTATCATTTATAAAAATACGAGCCCAGTCACATATATATTGGACCAAGGAGTTTTGTGCCGAAGGTTATTTTTTCAGAATTAAAATTTATTATATACAGGTTGTCTGCAGAGGGGCAGATAAGTGTATTAAATTCACTGTAGTTTTAGCAATTAAATTGTTTTTCAAAAAAATGCATGGCTCACTAGATAATGACGAAAAACTGATTATTGTTTTTTTTTTTCTTCAAATTGCTTCTAAACTAAACTTCTGAGCTACAAGTAAACTTATTTATTATGATAGTTAAAGAAAAATTGTATTAACAAACTTTAAACTGTTTTGTAGGTAAAATAAAACGGCGTAATTAGATTTTTTGAAAGCTTAATAATTCTCGAGATATAACACGAACTTATGATTTTTAAATAGGAACCTATGTTGAAAATAGTCTCATCTTTTTGCTTATTTTACAAGCTTTGCAATGGTATATAACAAGTCTACATTCTTTTGTTTTAAACATCAATAATAAATTAATTATTAATTTATTGGGGTGGAAAAATTGAAAATTATTAAGAAACAAAAGAAAAAATCTATTCAGGTTGTCGTTTGTTTATTTTGATTCTACAACTATAAGTTATGGTCCCAAAATTATTCTTAACCAATTATGTTCGGGTTAGTCAAATTTTTATTTGCCGACGTTACAGTTAGCTTTGACACAATTCGAAAAAAATGGTTTAATATGCTTTTGAAGCAAATATATTGTAAAAACGAGTAAAACAGAAGCAAATAATATTTGAAATAAACAAATGATGATCTGTAATAATTTTTTTTCATTTGTTTGTTAATAATTTTCATTATTTTCACCATAATAAATTAATAAATCATCTTTTATTCATGTTTAAAACAAAAGAATGTAGACTTCTTATATAGGGTGTTTGGCGTAAGTCCGGTATCAAGAATATTTAGTGTATTTTAATAGATACAAAAAATGTTAGTAAGCAAACTTAAACTAGACAAAGGGATTCATAAGATGATCATAGTAAGAATTTTGTATCACTTCCGGTTTTAGCGGAAATGGGTACAAGTTTGAATCTAGCTTAGGGAATCGGTGTATCTTTTTCCAGAATGGATATAAAATTGACTTCACAACGATTCCAAAATATCATAGTTTTTCTTCAACCGTTTCAAAATGGCGAACATTTATTTTCAAAATTTGTATTAATAAAATTTCTTAAAAAATTAAACAGCATACTATGAAACAACTTTAATACCTGAAATTAAATCACAAAATTGTTAAAACACTTCAACTTTATGTAGATAAATACTTTTCTTTTGTTTTAAGGTAATAAAATTGTTTCATAGCTTGCTATGTTTAATTTCCTATGGTAATTTATTAATACATATTTTGAAAAGAAATAGTCGCCATTTTAAAGTGGTTGAAGTAAAACTACGATATTTTGATATCATCGTGAAGCTAATTTTATGTACATTCAGAAAAAATATAAAAATACCGATTCCCTATGTTAGATTTAAAGTTGTACTCATTTCCTCTAAAACCGGAAGTGATGCAAAATTCCTACTATGGTCATCTTATGAGCCCCTTTCTCTAGTTTAAGTTTTCTTATTAACATTTTCTTGTATCTTTCAAGATAAACGAAATATTATTGGTGCCGGACTTACAAGCCAAACATCCTGTACATCGTCGAAAAGCTTGTAAAATAAGCAAAAAGATGAGACTATTTTCAACACAGGTTCCCATTTAAAAAATTATAAGTTTGTGTTATATCTCGAGAATTATTAAGTTTTCAAAAAATCTAATTACGTCATTTTATTCTACCTAAAAAGGTTAAAAAAAATTAAAAACAATTTTTCTCTATCATAGTAAATAAGATATGAGATATTTTTGAAATGAGCGAAAAACGAGTTTTTGTCTGTAGCTCAGAAGCAAAAGAAGATCAAAAATTCCAGGGGTGACTATTTAGCTTTTCTCGAAAAGTTAAGCCTGGAATGTGCCAACGGTGTTGCTCTATCTTTAATATTACTCTAGATACCTTAAAAAAACATCGAAAATGAGACAACTGTAAAGGTATCTCGGGTAATATTAATGATAGATCAAAACAGTTTGCACATTCCAGGGTCAGCTTTTCCAGAAAAGTTTAATAGTCACCACAGGAATTTTCGATCTTCTTTTGTTTCTGAGCTACAGGCAAAAACTCGTTTTTCGTTCATTTTGAAAATATATCATATCTTATTTATTATGATAGTGAGAGAAAAATTGTTTTTACAAAATCTTTACTGGTTTTTAAATAGAATAAAATGGCGTAATTAGATTTTTTGAAAACTTAATAATTCTCGAGATATAACACAAACTTATGATTTTTTAAATGGGAACCTATGTTGAAAATAGTCTCGTCTTTTTGCTTAATTTATAAGCTTTTCAATGATATATAACAAGTCTACATTTTTTTGTTTTAAACATTAATAAAAGACGAATTGTTAATTTATTGGAGTGATTATTTTTTGACATTTCTTACAATCAATGAAATGTTCCATTTTATGTCACGTGTCTGCGTTTTAACCAATCCTGTCATTATTATACTGAGAATAAAGCTCTAGTGATTATTCCCGAGAATAATCTCTGTAGCTTTTGTTTTTGTTGACATATGTCAGATAGTAATCAACACATAAGTAAAATGAGCGAAAAAGACCAATTTTGTGCCATTTCAGATCATGAAATAAACCAAAAAATTATAGAAACCACTTCTAGAAATACCATAATTAGTAATTATATCTTTTGATTGTTTATTTTGCATTGTCAAACTGTATTCTAGTTGTCAAAACAGACTTACCAACTGAGCCATGTAAATGAGTGGAGCTAGTTATTACGACAGTAGATGGCGTTACAATAGCATGACAGCCTGATTGCGTTGTTTGAAACTTGTGTATCAAAAAATAATCTAATTAAATATAATTCGAGAGTTCGATAAATTAGAAAATTAATTTTCCAGATTTTTCTCAAACTTGTTGCCATTTGGCAATAGCCACTCAAGCCCTACGGGCTTTCGTGATTATTGCCTGGCAACAAGTTTTCGAAAAATCTGTCAAATTTTTTTCAATTTATTCTCACTCTCTTGTTATATTATTACTGAAAATATTGGAAATAGTTAAGAAACAAATGAAAAAGTTTATTACAGAGCAATTTTTGTTTATTTTGATTCTACATCTATTAATTGTTTTCTCAAAATTATTCTTAACCAATTATTTTTGGGGGTGGTGACTAATTTGCTGACCAGCAAAAAAGTTGCTGACTGGCTATTTAGAATTAATGGAATTACTTCAAAATCAGTAATCTACCTTAAAACAACAATGGTCATCATCCTGTAACGTATCAATCTTGTGCTCTCCTTCAGAGAGGTACTTTACTCTAGTGAAATATAACAAAATTTTGCTGACTGGGTATTTAGAATTAATGGAATTACTTCAAAATCAGTAATCTACCTTAGAACAACAATAGCCATCTTCCTGTTACGTATCAATCTTGTGCTCTTCTTCAGAGAGGTACTTTACTCTAGTGAAATATAACAAAATTTTGCTGACTGGCTATTTACAATTAATGGAATTACTTCAAAATCAGTAATCTACGTTAGAACAACAATGGTCATCTTCCTGTAACGTATCAATCTTGTGCTCTTCTTCAGAGAGGTACTTTACTCTAATGAAATATAACTAATTTTTGCTGACTGGCTATTTAGAATTAATGGAATTACTTCAAAATCAGTAATCTACGTTAGAACAACAATGGCCATCTTCCTGTAACGTATCAATCTTGTGCTCTTCTTTAGAGAGGTACTTTACTCTAGTGAAATATAACAAAATTTTGCTGACTGGGTATTTAGGATTAATGGAATTACTTCAAAATCAGTAATCTACCTTAGAACAACAATGGCCATCTTCCTGTTACGTATCAATCTTGTGCTCTCCTTCAGAAAGGTACTTTACTCTAGTGAAATATAACAAAATTTTGCTGACTGGCTATTTAGAATTAATGGAATTACTTCAAAATCAGTAATCTACGTTAGAACAACAATGGCCATCTTCCTGTAACGTATTAATCTTGTGCTCTTCTTTAGAGAGGTACTTTACTCTAGTGAAATATAACAAAATTTTGCTGACTGGGTATTTAGAATTAATGGAATTACTTCAAAATCAGTAATCTACCTTAGAACAACAATGGCCATTTTCCTGTTACGTATCAATCTTGTGCTCTTCTTCAGAGAGGTACTTTACTCTAGTGAAATATAACAAAATTTTGCTGACTGGCTATTTAGAATTAATGGAATTACTTCAAAATCAGTAATCTACCTTAAAACAACAATGGTCATCTTCCTGTAACGTATCAATCTTGTGCTCTCCTTCAGAGAGGTACTTTACTCTAGTGAAATATAACAAATTTTTGCTGACTGGCTATTTAGAATTAATGGAATTACTTCAAAATCAATAATCTACGTTAGAACAACAATGGTCATCTTCCTGCAACGTATCAATCTTGTGCTCTTCTTCAGAGAGGTACTTTACTCTAGTGAAATATAACAAAATTTTGCTGACTGGGTATTTAGAAATAATGGAATTACTTCAAAATCAGTAATCTACCTTAGAACAACAATGGTCATCTTTCTGTAACGTATCAATCTTGTGCTCTTCTTCAGAGAGGTACTTTACTCTAGTGAAATAACAATAACAAAATTTTGCTGACTGGGTATTTAGAATTAATGGAATTACTTCAAAATCAGTAATCTACCATAGAACAACAATGGCCATCTTCCAGTAACGTATCAATCTTGTGTTCTCCTTCAGAGAGGTACTTTACTCTAGTGAAATATAACAAAATTTTGCTGACTGGGTATTTAGAATTAATGGAATTACTTCAAAATCAGTAATCTACCTTAGAACAACAATGGTCATCTTCCTGTAACGTATCAATCTTGTGCTCTTCTTCAGAGAGGTACTTTACTCTAGTGAAATATAACAAAATTTTGCTGACTGGCTATTTACAATTAATGGAATTACTTCAAAATCAGTAATCTACCTTAAAACAACAATGGTCATCTTCCTGTAACGTATCAATCTTGTGCTCTTCTTCAGAGAGGTACTTTACTCTAGTGAAATATAACAAAATTTCATCGTCAATGCATGGTTACTTCTCAATTTCATTCTATCAATTGAAAGTCGGTCGTTATCGTTACGGTAGCTCATTATATCATAGTAATTTCTTACCTCACTTCCTAACTCTTCAATTTATTGTAATAATTAAATCAATAATAATAATTACAATAATAATAATAATAATAATAATAAAACACCAATACAAATTTAGAAACAACTAAAAAAGTTTTAATTATGTAGGACACGCACCGTGGGCCTTAGGAACATTAATTGATAAGCAGATCCCCATAGCAAATTCCGACAATCTGAAATTATAAATCAACAAAATAAACACTTTAATTGCCACCATTCATAAAAAAAATTGGTTCCTTAGGCCACCACCAGTTTTTAACTGTAAATGGTTGATAATACTACAAGAATTCAGTATAAAGTATCAGACTATGAAAAAAAAATGCGTTAATTAGAACAAATTTAATTTGTTGTGACTCATTGGTCTTGCTCGGTCTTGTCCAATTCGGCCGTGTGAGTCCAACGTGTCACCTCACTATTATATGTCTGAACCATGTTCATAATTCCAATAGTAATATTTGACTGAATGTATTTAAAATAAAAATAAATATATCATTACGGCATGTTACCCATTGGTGGGTGTGCCAATCTGCTTTGTTCGCAGATATCGGTAATGATGATGATATATTTGCACCGTGCGGGCTTTTACCAGGCGTCACCTCACGGGCACTCATTGCTGGCGTGGAGAGCGCACAACAGGGGTCAATTTTGTGCCATTTAAAATTCAAAATATTTGGCGTCAGTCGGGATCGAACCCGGTTCCCCAGATTCTCAGGCACGCGGCCACGAGACCCCAAAATACAATAGCATTTTGCAAATTAGGAACAAAATCTTGAATATGAGGAAATGTGGTTATTATCTTGGATATGAACAAGGAGATATCTATCAGATACACCGGTACATTTATTTTATTTAACACGGAAAAATCGCCACATGAATTTGGTATTTTCTTTCTACAATGTATTTTATATATTCAATAATTTTTTCACAAGATATGAACAATTATACTGCCAAAATTACTATTTGTATACCTAATCCTTAATTTATGGTCGCGTGAAGTCACACTGGTCTCATAAAATCAGTAGGCCAAACACGGTTTATGACACGTCAGGCCGCACTAATAGTAATTATATATTTTGACACTACTTTATGTAAATTAGTCCTGAAGAAGCCTTAACTAAAGAGCGAAAGCTTGACTAAATTTCAAAGAATCTAAAGGTACTACAAAAACAACTAGAATCTGATGAATCATAATAACGAGTTTTTCCTCTTCAATTAAAATTGGCAAGTAAACATCTAAAATGGATTCATTGAGGTAATAATCTCTATTTGATACATTATTGTCAGATATTGAAGTGTTTAAATGAGACGGGTAAATAAACCTACTGTATATTAAAAATTCTTTATTTTTCTTAAATTTTTCATCAAAAGTGTTATACAGTACTGCTGCTAATGAAAGATCTGATTTGTTTAACTGGGGTTGATCCAGTCGTGGTTTCTCAGGTGTAGATGTCTGACACGTTGAAAATGACGGTGTTTCCCATAGATCTAAAAATCTATTTTTTACAGAACCATCACTAACAAGAGTTGGAACCAAAATTATATGTTCATTGGCAGAGGCTTTATGAACAATAGAATCATTGGCAGCTTCAACAATTGTAAGATCTTGTGGACCCTTTTTTCTTCCAGATTTGGAACCTCTCTGTTTCCTTATATTTGACAGTTTGACAGATTTTTGTTTCTTTCTTAAATCCCCTATCGACATTTTTGCTGCTAATATATGGTGACAACCCTCTTTGGCTAAACAAGAACATTTTTCTATGGGATACAATGTCACTAAATACTTATTTGAAGTACCAGATATAATAAATACTTGTTCCTCAGGAACAAGTTCAACCTGTCCATTTAATATAAGCATTTTGGCAATACCGTGATTTGTATATGGCGTTTCTTCAAACTGCGGTTTTTGGGATAAGTCCCTGTGTACAAAATTGTACGGTAATTCACTTAACGGTAAGTGTGAAGTGGGGTAGAAAACGTCATTTGATTTTTGTTTATATTTAAAATAATCCGGAGAAAGATTATAATTACCCAAGTTACAGAATCCACGAATAACTTCTTTTTGATAATAAAGATCCAACTGGTATAGTGTTAAAACTAGTATTTGTGCTTTTACCTCCTTACGTTCTAAACATATTTTAAGTACAGAATTACAACTTTCAGCTGCATTTATGGTAATGCCACTTCCTGATGTATACAAATGATGTTTTATTAATTGCCACTTACCACTTAATTTAATAGAAGTAGCAATATTTTCATCAAAATATATTTTGAATTCTGCACTCCAGGAAGGAGAGCACAAGATTGATACGATACAGGAAGATGACCATTGTTGTTCTAAGGTAGATTACTGATTTTGAAGTAATTCCATTAATTCTAAATAGCCAGTCAGCAAAATTTTGTTATATTTCACTAGAGTAAAGTACCTCTCTGAAGAAGAGCACAAGATTGTTACGTTACAGGAAGATGACCATTGTTGTTTTAAGGTAGATTACTGATTTTGAAGTAATTCCATTAATTCTAAATACCCAGTCAGCAAAATTTTGTTATATTTCACTAGAGTAAAGTACCTCTCTGAAGGCAAGCACAAGATTAATACGTTACAGGAAGATGACCATTGTTGTTTTAAGGTAGATTACTAATTTTGGAGTAATTCCATTAATTCTAAATACCCAGTCAGCAAAATTTTGTTATATTTCACTAGAGTAAAGTACCTCTCTGAAGAAGAGCACAAGATTGATACGTTACAGGAAAATGACCATTGTTGTTTTAAGGTAGATTACTGATTTTGAAGTAATTCCATTAATTCTAAATAGCCAGTCAGCAGAATTTTGTTATATTTCACTAGAGTAAAGTACCTCTCTGAAGGAGAGCACAAGATTGATACGTTACAGGAAGATGACCATTGTTGTTTTAAGGTAGATTACTGATTTTGAAGTAATTCCATTAATTCTAAATACCCAGACAGCAAAATTTTGTTATATTTCACTAGAGTAAAGTACCTCTCTGAAGGAAAGCACAAGATTAATACGTTACAGGAAGATGACCATTGTTGTTTTAAGGTAGATTACTGATTTTGAAGTAATTCCATTAATTCTAAAAATCCAGTCAGCAAAATTTTGTTATATTTCACTAGAGTAAAGTACCTCTCTGAAGAAGAGCACAAGATTGATACGTTACAGGAAGATGACCATTGTTGTTTTAAGGTAGATTACTGATTTTGAAGTAATTCCATTAATTCTAAATAGCCAGTCAGCATAATATTGTTATATTTCACTAGAGTAAAGTACCTCTCTGAAGGAGTGCACAAGATTGATACGTTACAGGAAGATGACCATTGTTGTTTTAAGGTAGATTACTGATTTTGAAGTAATTCCATTAATTCTAAATACCCAGTCAGCAAAATTTTGTTATATTTCACTAGAGTAAAGTACCTCTCTGAAGGCAAGCACAAGATTAATACGTTACAGGAAGATGACCATTGTTGTTTTAAGGTAGATTACTAATTTTGGAGTAATTCCATTAATTCTAAATACCCAGTCAGCAAAATTTTGTTATATTTCACTAGAGTAAAGTACCTCTCTGGAGAAGAGCACAAGATTGATACGTTACAGGAAAATGACCATTGTTGTTTTAAGGTAGATTACTGATTTTGAAGTAATTCCATTAATTCTAAATAGCCAGTCAGCAGAATTTTGTTATATTTCACTAGAGTAAAGTACCTCTCTGAAGGAGAGCACAAGATTGATACGTTACAGGAAGATGACCATTGTTGTTTTAAGGTAGATTACTGATTTTGAAGTAATTCCATTAATTCTAAATACCCAGTCAGCAAAATTTTGTTATATTTCACTAGAGTAAAGTACCTCTCTGAAGAAGAGCACAAGATTGATACGTTACAGGAAGATGACCATTGTTGTTTTAAGGTAGATTACTGATTTTGAAGTAATTCCATTAATTCTAAATACCCAGTCAGCAAAATTTTGTTATATTTCACTAGAGTAAAGTACCTCTCTGAAGGAAAGCACAAGATTAATACGTTACAGGAAGATGACCATTGTTGTTCTAAGGTAGATTACTGATTTTGAAGTAATTCCATTAATTCTAATAGCCAGTCAGCAAAATTTTGTTATTGTTATTGCACTAGAGTAAAGTACATCTCTGAAGAAGAGCACAAGATTGATACGTTACAAGAAGATGACCATTGTTGATCTAAGGTAGATTACTGATTTTGAAGTAATTCCATTAATTCTAAATAGCCAGTCAGCAAAATTTTGTTATATTTCACTAGAGTAAAGTACCTCTCTGAAGAAGAGCACAAGATTGATACGTTACAGGAAGATGACCATTGTTGTTTTAAGGTAGATTACTTATTTTGAAGTAATTCCATTAATTCTAAGTAGCCAGTCAGCAAAATTTTGTTATATTTCACTAGAGTAAAGTACCTCTCTGAAGGAGAGCACAAGATTGATACGTTACAGGAAGATGAGCATTGTTGATGTAAGGTAGATTACTGATTTTGAAGTAATTCCATTAATTCTAAATAGCCAGTCAGCAAAATTTTGTTATTGTTATTGCACTAGAGTAAAGTACCTCTCTGAAGAAGAGCACAAGATTGATACGTTACAGGAAGATGACCATTGTTGATCTAAGGTAGATTACTGATTTTGAAGTAATTCCATTAATTCTAAATAGCCAGTCAGCAGAATTTTGTTATATTTCACTAGAGTAAAGTACCTCTCTGAAGGAGAGCACAAGATTGATACGTTACAGTAAAATGACCATTGTTGTTTTAAGGTAGATTACTGATTTTGAAGTAATTCCATTAATTCTAAATAGCCAGTCAGCAGAATTTTGTTATATTTCACTAGAGTAAAGTACCTCTCTGAAGGAGAGCACAAGATTGATACGTTACAGGAAGATGACCATTGTTGTTTTAAGGTAGATTACTGATTTTGAAGTAATTCCATTAATTCTAAATACCCAGACAGCAAAATTTTGTTATATTTCACTAGAGTAAAGTACCTCTCTGAAGGAAAGCACAAGATTAATACGTTACAGGAAGATGACCATTGTTGTTTTAAGGTAGATTACTGATTTTGAAGTAATTCCATTAATTCTAAAAATCCAGTCAGCAAAATTTTGTTATATTTCACTAGAGTAAAGTACCTCTCTGAAGAAGAGCACAAGATTGATACGTTACAGGAAGATGACCATTGTTGTTTTAAGGTAGATTACTGATTTTGAAGTAATTCCATTAATTCTAAAAATCCAGTCAGCAAAATTTTGTTATATTTCACTAGAGTAAAGTACCTCTCTGAAGAAGAGCACAAGATTAATACGTTACAGGAAGATGACCATTGTTGTTTTAAGGTAGATTACTGA
Organism: Harpalus rubripes; assembly: GCA_963082715.1. Classification (NCBI taxonomy): domain Eukaryota; kingdom Metazoa; phylum Arthropoda; class Insecta; order Coleoptera; family Carabidae; genus Harpalus; species Harpalus rubripes. The sequence goes on along the minus strand of OY720453.1, from coordinate 53,602,087 downwards.
TTTTGAAGTAATTACATTAATTCTAAAAATCCAGTCAGCAAAATTTTGTTATATTTCACTAGAGTAAAGTACCTCTCTGAAGAAGAGCACAAGATTGTTACGTTACAGGAAGATGACCATTGTTGTTTTAAGGTAGATTACTGATATTGAAGTAATTCCATTAATTCTAAATATCCAGTCAGCAAAATTTTGTTATATTTCACTAGAGTAAAGTACCTCTCTGAAGGAAAGCACAAGATTAATACGTTACAGGAAGATGACCATTGTTGTTTTAAGGTAGATTACTGATTTTGAAGTAATTCCATTAATTCTAAATACCCAGTCAGCAAAATTTTGTTATATTTCACTAGAGTAAAGTACCTCTCTGAAGAAGAGCACAAGATTGATACGTTACAGGAAGATGACCATTGTTGTTTTAAGGTAGATTACTGATTTTGAAGTAATTTCATTAATTCTAAATACCCAGTCAGCAAAATTTTGTTATATTTCACTAGAGTAAAGTACCTCTCTGAAGGAAAGCACAAGATTAATACGTTACAGGAAGATGACCATTGTTGTTCTAAGGTAGATTACTGATTTTGAAGTAATTCCATTAATTCTAAATAGCCAGTCAGCAAAATTTTGTTATTGTTATTGCACTAGAGTAAAGTACATCTCTGAAGAAGAGCACAAGATTGATACGTTACAGGAAGATGACCATTGTTGATCTAAGGTAGATTACTGATTTTGAAGTAATTCCATTAATTCTAAATAGCCAGTCAGCAAAATTTTGTTATATTTCACTAGAGTAAAGTACCTCTCTGAAGAAGAGCACAAGATTGATACGTTACAGGAAGATGACCATTGTTGTTTTAAGGTAGATTACTTATTTTGAAGTAATTCCATTAATTCTAAGTAGCCAGTCAGCAAAATTTTGTTATATTTCACTAGAGTAAAGTACCTCTCTGAAGGAGAGCACAAGATTGATACGTTACAGGAAGATGAGCATTGTTGATGTAAGGTAGATTACTGATTTTGAAGTAATTCCATTAATTCTAAATAGCCAGTCAGCAAAATTTTGTTATTGTTATTGCACTAGAGTAAAGTACCTCTCTGAAGAAGAGCACAAGATTGATACGTTACAGGAAGATGACCATTGTTGATCTAAGGTAGATTACTGATTTTGAAGTAATTCCATTAATTCTAAATAGCCAGTCAGCAAAATTTTGTTATATTTCACTAGAGTAAAGTACCTCTCTGAAGAAGAGCACAAGATTGATACGTTACAGGAAGATGACCATTGTTGTTTTAAGGTAGATTACTTATTTTGAAGTAATTCCATTAATTCTAAATAGCCAGTCAGCAAAATTTTGTTATATTTCACTAGAGTAAAGTACCTCTCTGAAGGAGAGCACAAGATTGATACGTTACAGGAAGATGATCATTGTTGTTCTAAGGTAGATTACTGATTTTGAAATAATTCCATTAATTCTAAATAGCCAGTCAGCAAAATTTTGTTATATTTCACTAGAGTAAAGTACCTCTCTGAAGGAGAGCACAAGATTGATACGTTACAGGAAGATGAGCATTGTTGATCTAAGATAGATTACTGATTTTGAAGTAATTCCATTAATTCTAAATAGCCAGTCAGCAGAATTTTGTTATATTTCACTAGAGTAAAGTACCTCTCTGAAGGAGAGCACAAGATTGATACGTTACAGGAAGATGACCATTGTTGTTCTAAGGTAGATTACTGATTTTGAAATAATTCCATTTATTCTAAATAGCCAGTCAGCAAAATGTTGTTATATTTCACTAGAGTAAAGTACCTCTCTGAAGAAGAGCACAAGATTGATACGTTACAGGAAGATGACCATTGTTGTTCTAAGGTAGATTACTGATTTTAAAGCAATTCCAGCAATTCTAAATAGCCAGTCAGCAAGTTTTTTTTTGCTGGTCAGCAAAATAGATTTGCCCATTTTTGGGTTAGTTAAATTACTATTTATCTACGTTATAGTTGGCTTTGGCACAATCCGAAAAAAACGGTTTAATATGCCTTTGAAGTAAATAAATTGAAAAAATGAGTAAAACTGAAACAAATACTATTAGAAATGTGCAAATGATGATATGTAAGAGATTTTTTTCATTTGTTTCTTAACTATTTCCAATATTTTCACTCCAATAAATTAATAATTCGTCTTTTATTAATGTTTAAAACAAAAGAATGTAGGCTTGTTATATATCATTGAAAAGCTTATAAATTAAGCAAAAAGACGAGACTATTTTCAATATAGGTTTCCATTTAAAAAATTATAAGTTTGTGTTATATCTCGAGAATTATTATGTTTTCAAAAAATCTAATTACGCCATTTTATTCTATTTAAAAAACGGTAAAATTTCTGTAAAAACAATTTTTCTCTATCTATCATAATAAATAAGATGATACATTTTCAAAATGAGCAAAAAACAAGTTTTTAGCCTATATCTCAGAAACAAAAGAAGATCGAAAATTCCTGTGGTGGCTAATAAACTTTTTTCAAAAAGTTGACCCTGCAATGTGCAAACGGTTTTGATCTATCGTTAATATTACCCGAGATACCTTAAAAAACATCGAAAATGAGACACCTGTACATATAAGTTAAAATAATATTTTTTGTTTTTGTTACATTTAAGTACAAATGTATAATCTTGGCATCCATAAGTGTGTATTTATCTTATAATTATTAAATTAATATAGGTTATATGAGTTGTAAATATAAAAATTTTGAAGTAATAAAATTTTGTTGGGTTGCTACAGTTTATTGGGTCGCCAAAGAAAAAGTTTAAGAATCACTGGTGTAGATAAATTGTAGATTTAAATTTCACGCCGGTTTTTAATTTTTATTTTAAATTTGCCTAATGATACATTGCAAACACTACACTAAAGTATAAATAACACTTTTTTTTTCACCTTGTTTTCCAAGTATTCCAATTAAATCTGTATTTTTAGGCCGCCTAAAAGATGTAAGGGTATATACAACATTCAAAGTGCGCCAAAAGTTGAACGCCCACCTCCAAAACCAGCGAACACATTCAAATTTCCAGTAATTCCCGAAAATGAGAGAAAAGTTCTTCCTCCGCCTCCAGATTATTATTATGACATGAAACAGAAAAAATCAACAAATAAACAACAATTTCAAAATTCGCCGCAAAATGCTCACCACAATAACCAACAGCATAGCATGAAATCACCACAGATCACCCAACAAAGTATAAATTTACCATGGGACACACAACAACATAGAATGAATTTACCACAGAACACCCAACAAAGTATAAATTTACCACGGGACACACAACAACATAGAATGAATTTACCACACAACACCCAACAAAGTATAAATTTACCACGGGACACACAACAACGTAGAATGAATTTACAACAGAAGACCCAACAAAATAGTATGAATTTACCACAGAACAACCAACAAAATACGAGTAGTATGAATTTGCTACAAAACGACCAACAACATCATACGAATATACCAGAAAATGTTAACACTTTGAAAGTTTGTACTTCGTATGAAAATCCTCAAAATCAAATAAATGTTCCTCAAACTGTGCTTCTTGAGAAAAAAGAAGAATCCTATACCGCGAAAGATTTTCAAGAAGGCTACGACGAAATTTCTGATACGAAAGGAGAATCCTATACCGCGAAAGATTTTCAAGAAGGCTACGCCGAAATTTCTGATAAGAAAGGAGAATCCTATACCGCGAAAGATTTTCAAGAAGGCTACGACGAAATTTCAAATATTATAGAACAACCAAGTACATCTCATCCGACAGGAAACGTTCCCGATGTTCAGAAAAACCTTGAACTCCTCAGCATTTATCGACGATATGAATCTCATGAAGATGATAGTGATGACGATGATGAATTTTTCAATGAATTACGCTTCTCTGTCGATGATGAAGAGTTCAACTACTTAAGTGATAATGATATAGATTTAACAACTTCTGTAAAAAATTTAGTTGTGAGAGAGGAGATACCTTGTGCTTTGTTAGAATCACCGCTAGTTGAAGAACCTCATATTTCTAGAGTGAGTAAAAAGGTGAAAGAAAAACTGAAGATATTGATAAGTAAACACCCTGATGGAATTTGGTGCTCGAAACTCATAAAATTATACGAGTAAGAAATGAAAACTAAAATTTCAAAATGTTTTTCCTATAGCAGATAGGTAGATAAAATATTACTTTAACTGCTAAGTAGGTGGATTACAAATTTTGACGGTTTGTATTAATAACAACTTCAATTATACAATTAACGTTATTAGAAAGATCTTGGAATAGAACCACAGTTTGTTAAATTTTAGAGTTTTCCAAAGCAACGGCTTTTGAAGAGATTCGAGGGTTATCCGGAAAGTAAGGTTACAAGGCGCGTAGTTCTCGCGGGGATATGTTTTTTTTTTCATAGTTGGTACCACTGCTGTGTAGTAAGGAGTCAGCCGAAGAAAACGAACGATGCCGGACGTTAGTCGCTTCCTAACTCGTTAAGGTTTAAGATGAGCGCCCTCTTTCAGTATCCCACCAAGTGCGAAAGGCGCACTATACGCTACCTGAATACAAAGGGATTGAACGCAGTGGTGCCAACTTTGGAAAAACCATTTCCCCGCGAGATTTACGCGCCTTGTAACCTTACTTTCCGAATAGCCCTCGTAAATATTGCATATAAATAAACAGGGTGATTCATCGGTCTGTCCTCTCTTTATAACTCTTCTATTGAAATTGAAGGACAAGTTTTCGAACATTTATTATAATTTTGCATTATTTAGTCTGTCACTAAATTTTAATAGCTTTTTTGGAATTAGTGCAATGTTTAAATTAAGTATTAATAAAAAAGGATCAAAATTTTGTATTATATTATGGGTTTTTCCACTCTGAACTACTATTTTTTATGAACGTAAATAACTTCTTAATTTATAATTTTAGACCCCTTATCATTTAATACTTTTTTAAAGGGAATATAATTTACTATCAAAATAAATAAATATAGGGTGTTCCATTAAGAAATTTAAAGTTACATATTGTTGCGCTTAAACGGAGAACCCTGTATACAAATGCATATGGTACGTAGATAGACAATAATATATCATATAAATTATATTCGAAGAGTTTTTCTATCTGACTTAAAATAAAAGAGTTATAGAGAGAGGACAGACCGATAAATCACCCTATATAAACGAAGACGGATTTGTGAAAAATTCACGGACTCCAGCGGGATTCGTGAATTTTTCACAAATCCGTCTTCGTTTATATATTTAATATATTTGATGGTAACTATAAGTTACAGAAATTTCACTGTTGCATTACACTCAAAACAGTCTTCTTTCATTGCATATAAAGTTTAGTATAAAGTTCATTTCATGGTGTTTGTGCGTATGCCCGACTTTTCCGCGAATGGACCTATTAAATTAAAAGAGAGATAACAAAAGAGATGTGCATAGTGCGCAGTTGACTTTTAACGTAGGTGGGTGATATGGTCGAAAACATGTAAATTTAAAATATGGCATCAAATACATGTACAACAAAATGAGAAATCCAAAATTTAGGTATAATATATGCGACGAATACTTTAAAAACAAAGGAAATACAGATAGAAATCAGAAAAGAGGATATAATTACACTATTCTGAACAAATGTGTGCGTCTTACAGATCTGCAAATAATGAACAAAATCGCAACGAAGCTGCCACTAATAATATAATGTTATATTAATCAACAAAAATAGATACGTTTTTGTCAGTTTTTTACAGATCTATAAGACGTAAGACTTACAGATTTGTTCAGAATTAACGTATAAGTTTTATAAAGAAGGTTATTGTCGTTTTCTTCATCATTTTTAACAGGCATAAATTTATTTTATTTACATGGTGTCACCCACCCATTGATTCAGAAAAATTCTGCTAGGTGGCGAATCTATAATGACGTCACAGAGTCAAAAATTTAATAGGTCCATTATTTTGTTGACGTTGGTAGATTGTTAACGTGCATAACAAGAAAACTGTGGTTAAACTTTCGTGTTTTATCAAGTATTTAAAAAGAAATTGGACATACGGGATGTTCATTTTATTATGTCCTCTATTGCTATCTCGAGAACTATAAGAGCTGAGGTCGGTTAAATTAGCAAACAATTTCTATATCATAAGACTTAAAAAGAGCGAAATATTTTTTTAATCAGTGGTTCTCAAAATACAGCATATAACTTTCATATTTCAAATGGACACCCTATATATTTTTATATATTTGGAATCTACGTAAAATTAGGAATTCGGCGATATGGTTGAAGTTATAATATCAGGCAGGCTTTGAAAACAGTTGAAATAATATTGAAGTTAATTGTTTAAACAGTAAGCCTCGGGCCACACTATGCGTTTTGGCGGGACTGGTTGACCGGGAAGACAACTTATTGTTTTAAATGAATGCGTCCACACCGATCCGGTTGCCGGATACTACCGCAGCATGTTGCGGTTTGACGGAACGGTCAGTTTGCCGCATGACAATTATAACACATTGGAGATAATGCGAGCGTTCACAAGAATCTAGTTTTGTTTTCTAATAGACAACGTATACTATTTGGGCTCTACACTGATCAGATGTTGTCCCGACTGTGTCCGAATCGGGTTGTCATTGCTACCATCCTGTTTAGCAGGATATATGTGGACGCTGTTACGATCCATCCCGTTTAACCGAATGCGGTTTTCGCGGGACCGGTTTACCGGGAAGAGAACAGTTTATTGTTTTATATGAATGCGTCCGCACCAACGTGGTTGCGGTCCGGTTGCCGGATACTGCCGCAGCATGTTACGGTTTGACGGGACGGTCAATTTGCCGCATGACAACTACAATACAACACATTGGAGGTAATGCGAGCGTTCACAACGGTCTGCTTATGTTTTTTAATAGACAACGTATACTATTTAAATTTTGCACTGATCAGACATTGGCCCGACTGTATCCGAATCGGGTTGTCATTGCTGCCTAAAAAACGGGATAGATCGTCCAGCGTCCACATATATCCCGCTAAACAGGGCGGAAGCAATGACAACCCGATTCGGACACCATCGGACCAACATATGATCAGTGCAGAGCCCAAATAGTATACGTTATCTATTAAACAACAAAACTAGACCCTTGTGAACGCTCGCATTATCTCCGAAATGTTGTAGTTGTCATGCGGCAAATTGACCGTCCGGTCAAACCGCAACATGCTGAGGTAGTATCCGGCAAACGGACCGCAACCGCATCGGTGTAGACGCATTCATTTAAAACAATAAGTTGTTGTCTTGCCGGTCAACCGGTCCCGCCAAAACGCATAGTGTGGCCCGAGCCTAAGTTATTTTTGTGAGATTATAGATTTTGTTACAAAAAAATAATCAATTTGTTATCACAGCCTGCCTAATACGGCTTACCAAGTTAATTATTCATAATTTTCTCTTACGTTTTTCTAATTTATTTCTTCAATAAAAAATCATTTCAAGCATTTCAATGAATACGTAATTTTACATACATTCCAAATATATAGGGTTTGAAATATGAAAGTTCTATCCTGTATTTTGATAACACTGGTTTTAAAAAAATTGTCTCGCTCATTTTTACGATATAGACATTGTTTGCTAATTTAACGGACGTCGTAGCTCTTATAGTTCTCAAGATACCAATAGTGGACAAAATAAAATGAACAGCCTGTATATAGTCCAGTCTATATATATATATATATATATATATATATATATATATATATATATATATATATATATATATATATATATATATATATATATATATATATATATATATATATATATACAATAGAACCTGGTTTCCTTGCAAAAGATCTGGTATCTATAAATTTTGGATATGTTGTAAGGACCAAGGCCAATAATAAGAAACCAATTTTGCACTTACGCGTCCCTTTAGAAACTTCCATGTCGAAGAGCCTCTAATAGCCACAGATACGCCGGTGAGCTCTATCAATAACTCTTTGAATGCGCTACAATTTTTATTAGGATTATTTTCCGGTATAACGTAGCGTTCTCGCGAAATAGGCCAAGGAAGCTAAAAAGAAAACAAGTGTTATGTTCAAGAAGAAAATGGATGCGTTATATGTAACCGAACTTCTTTTTCGCACTGCATTATCAATCACCTTATCATTACAATTAATATAAAAATAAAGTTAGCTTTGTAGATCCAATGATTTGTGCACCACAGCGATTTTAAGAAAACCGCGCCAATGAGGTATACAACCAACAATATCTCGTGCCTGCAGGGCATTTCCGGGGGGCTACATCCAACGACCAAACATAACTAGACAAAACTTCATTTGGTTTGTTTTGATTTCGGCTGGCCAGTCAGAGAAACTAGAGATAGAGATATGTCTTGTCTAATCCGTGTATTACTCACTAGAGGTCACCACTGACGCCACGTAGAGTATCAGTGATTAGTTTGAACGTTGTTCACTAGAGGCGCAAGTGTTCTGAGAAACTTTCTTGGTTAACATTAAATAATTTATAAGGTTTAATATCAAAGAAAAATTGGCGTGTCACTCACAAAACCACTACAACTACAAAACAAAGACAAAATACACATGCTTCTACGTGGCCTCTAGTGAGCAACGTTCAAACTAAACACTAGACTATACACTGACACTCTACGTGGCCTCTAGTAAGAAAACTCGAACTAGACAAGACATATCTCTATCTCTGCATTCTCTGTCTGGCCAGCCGAAATCAAAACATTCAGTGAGGAGGGATAGGGAATGTATTGTCTAGTTATATCTGGTCGTTGGCTACATCTCTTAATCGCTAAAGCATGGTTCTACTTAACATGTGAACCAAACGACTTACTTGCATCACAAAATGCAAAGTGGATGCAAATTTTCGCCCTTAACATCCGGACTACATCAATATTTCTGCGATATGTGCGTGTTCTGTCATTTCCCAAAAATTCTGATACTTTCACTGGTCTGTAGTTCAATAAGTTTAACCCATAGAAAAAAATCGTAAATACAGAAGATGTAGAAAAATTTGTCTTCTACAATATTAATAATAACTTTTTTTCTCTCCGATATATGTATAGAAACAGAGAAATTGAGGAAATAGAAAATGACCGAAAATTTCGAACTTTTTCCCGTATAACTCTGGTAGCACAGGGCTTCCATTTCAGCAAAATTTGTTTCTTATCACTGGCCTTGGTCCATACAACATATCCAAAAATTATAGATACCCGACATTTTGCAAGGAACTTTGTATAACTTGACTGGATTAATACTATATCCATTTTAACTATGGTGTGGTGTGAAAATAGGAGCAGATTGATCCTGTGTAAGATTGGATAATATTGGGGTATTATCCAATCAGAAAACAAGATCAAACTGCTCCTGTCTTCTCAGCATTCTATAGTTAAAACGGATAGAATAAGTTAAAAACAATTATATTGAATTTATTTTGTAGCTACATTTTTCTCCCATTCTATTATATTTTATGCAAAATAAAAATATCGGTCTTATATTTTCATCTCTACATATAACACAAAAAAATCATGTAAAACCCTATTGTTTGTTCTTATTTTTTAAAATCTGCTATAGAAAAAACTTGAAATTTTTCGTCTTGTATAAAAAATTACTGTTTTTGACTTTTGTTTGTAGGGAAACATTCAAAACGAAATTGGAGCCGTTGAATTTCGGTTTTCCTAGTGTAATTGAAATGTGTGACGACTTGCCTGATATTTTTTATTGTGTACGACCAAATCGAACAGATTGGAAAATATATGACAAGACGAAACCAGTGCCTGATATTCACACAATGAGAGACTTTTCTAATTATATGTCTTCATTGCCTGTTCTGCGTGATGATAGTAATACAGAGCCTGCTCTTCCCAGTGTAAGAATTTATCTTTTATTTAAATTAAGTATAGATACTGAATTTGATATACTTATCAATTAACATTCTAATAATTTTTCTTAAGATTTTTTAAAAATATATTTTTAAATATTCACTAAATAAAAATAATAAGAATAGTTAGGATACGACATAATTATTCTTCGATTAAATTATTAAATTAAGACAAAGTTGCCCCATTATTTTTATATAAAATACATATGTTTTCACGAAAAAATTTTGCTGATTTTTATTTTTACAAATAAATTATATTGTATGAAATAATTAAGAATTTTAGTTTACACTTCTTTAGGGCACTTTATGCTTGTTGATTGCCGAGGCTTGATTTTTTTTGTCACTCGGTACGTTCAACGAGAACTAGTGCTAGGAAATGCTTGCGCTAGAAATCTAGCAAAACGATTTAGTCGTTCAACGCTTCAATTTTTGACATTAAAATGGTTTGCTTGAGATAATATATGAAAAAAAATCCAACGACATTATATTAGCGGCTTCTACAGTAAAAACTGTAACATTAATTTGATTAATAATAATTTAATTAATAATTTAAACTCAGCAGACGTATATATAGGAAACTTTTTTGAAAAAGTCTCGCAGTACTCAGAAGAAACATAAACATTTTCGTTGTCCATTTTTGTAACCATTTTAATTGTTTACTTCTATCCAATAAGAGCGCCACCTACGTAGCGGAAAACAGCGCTAAAATCTACGCTAGATTTTGCTCGAGCGAACCGGTAACAGATGATGCCTAGCAATACGTTCAAATGCATAGCGCTAGTTATTACCAAGCGCTAGCGTCGTTGAACGTGCCCACTGTCACAAACGCAAAATTTAAAATTTGTGGTTAATTAAAATTTTATATTTATGATTCAAGAAAGAGGTAAATTCAGAAAAAAATTAATAAATAATATAGCTGGCGCGTGGTAAGTTGAGACTGGACCTTATATACCAATGTTATATGTTGACGGAGTCTTTTCCTCCTTATACTAATAGCATATTATAATAATTAATATTACATTTCGACTTGTTGTGTTATAAAAAGTGTTCGGAATTTTTAAAGGCGTATAGTACACAGGATGTTTCCTTTAAAACAACCAGCGCTTTTTTGGGTGAACTAACAACTTTAGAGAAAAATGTTTTATACCAAAAATGATCAAGAATAAGGGGATAATGTATCAATAGACCATTTCAGAAATTCAAAGCGTATGCGCTGAGTGTTAGACTGCGACAAAAAGTTAGTGCCGATTGCCGTATACCCGTCCTTGTTTATATGACAGTTCTGTCAATTTTACAGTTTTGTTTTTGTTTTGTTGGTTTCGTTTTTCAAATAATTATGACGGGTACTAAACTTCTGGTTCACAAAATATTGCCATTTGAAATGTTTTGTCTGGTTTAGAAAATAAGAACTTAGGTTAGGTATAGTAATACAATTTTTATAATTGATTGATGAATGGACTTCATTTTTTCACATAGTAAAATAAGTTTTTATTTGTAAAATAAGAATTGAAATCATATTTTTTATTCAAATTCATATTAACAACTTCTATGTAGTTCTAAAATTTGAAACAGAATACCGGGGTCGCCTATAAATTTGAAATGCCGCCATTTAACGGCACTAACTTTTTAGTTCAAAAAGTAAATGTAGTGGTCGCTCAAATTTCTGAAATGGTCTATAGTAACAAACCGAATATTTAACCAGTGGTTCTCAAACGGTAGAACAAAATTATATTTTTTTAAATGGCACCATATATCATTTTTAGCCCTTTAAATAGAATATTATTTTCTGATTTCAACGATATAAATATAGCGTACGGTTGTATAACAATTATTTCGAGAAAATGGTATTAAAAACTAGAAATAATATAATAAAAAATCTGATGTGGCCAGCACATAACCTCTCGTCACATATTTTACCTGGTTGTACGCATAAAACGAAAAATATTTTTAAATACAAATACATATATTCATGTCTCACTACAAAATAATTCTCACATATATTTGCAAAATCTATGGGATATTTTAATATAAATTATGTACAATACATACATTTTCTTTATATTCAATATCCTGAAATTTTCTTTTTCTACTTTCTTTTTCTTTATATTCGTCATTTTTTCACATATTCCTTTTATATTCTTTTTTACGTATATTCTTTTGCGTTGTTGACTTTTTTTTATTTTCATAATCTTCATAATAATGTACAAATATTTTTGACAGTGGCATACAAATATTTTTGACAGTGACATTTATGTATCAATTACAAACATTTGAATTTCTTGCCTTGTAGTAGTTTGATCTGAGATTTTTTACATCAAATTATTTTATATGCATTTCTTTATCTCTAAATCTATAGAAGATATAATACTGAATTTATATTTATCGAATAAAGAATTTAACGTTCTTTAATATAAGTATCTACATAAATTTTCGATAAATAATATTTAGATGATTTTTTTCTTGTAACTAATACTTCCGGTTGTCCAATTGTTACCAAAACTTAATCAACTCTTCCCATTATTGTTAGATTGAGGAATCCATAGTTAAAAATGTCTTAAGTCTTATAGTATTTGAGAAATCGTGAATCCAACATCCACATATCCACACACACACACACACACACACACACACACACACACAC
>OY720453.1:53462039-53582039 GCA_963082715.1 Harpalus rubripes | reverse complement strand
ACAACCACAAAAAATTGTGGTCGGAACGCTTAACCAGAACCTTGGTCACCGCCAAGTCACCGCGGTTAAGTTACGGAATATACTATACAGGCTGGTGACTTGAACGACGCAGCATAGGGGTTTCAATGGTAAAATCTTAATGTGTAGTTATTTGCTACCCTAATTATGTTAGGGCAAAATTGTATTTAGGTTTTTGCTACAGGAAAAAATACTGCATCCGAATATGCTAATATTTATAATTTTTCAATTTCCAGAACCGTAAAAATAGTTGAAAACAATAATAACATTTTTGCAAAAATCATTGATGCCATGGAACAAAAGCGCAAACATCTGTCACAACTTATATTGTTGTACTCAACTATTACATTGTTGTCATCAGCACTACAATAAAGATGTTTTCTTTATATCTGTTTTAAAAATAATTTTAAACGTCAAGAATCTTTGACAGATGTTTGCACTTTTGTTTAAAACAAGGAAAATTAAAATATCGTAATTATATTTGATGACAACGATGTAATAGTTGTTGATTACAACAATGTAGTTTGACGAGAACCAAATTTAAGATTTCGCTAAGTAGCGACGGATGTTTGCGCTTTTATTTAAATTTTTGTTCCATGGCATCAATGATTTTTGCAAAAATGTTATTATTTTTTTCGACTTTTTATGGTTCCGGAAATTGAAAAATTATAAACAATAGCATATTCGGATGCCACGGCGTTTTCATTTGATAAAAAGCGACGCCCTCTCAAATGTTTTTTGAGTTTTGGAAAGAGATAATAGTCACAGGGGGAAAGATCAGAACTGTAAGGTGGATGTTGTAATTCCTCAAAGCCGCATTCACTGACTACTGCTTGAACAATTCGTGCTTTCTGCACCCTGCAGTTGTCGTGCAGAAGCAGAGTTTTCTGAGGATAATTGTGGGGTCTTTTTTCACGTATAGCCACTTTCAAGTTCTTAATTGTGTATTTGTAGACATTCCCCGTTGTTGTCCCTTTTGGCATATATTCAATTAAAATAATACCCTCCACGTCTCAGAAAACTGTGGCCATCACTTTCCCCGCAGAATATTGTCTTCGCCTTCTTGAGTGGTGGGGAGCCCTTATGAATCCATTGCATGGACTCTTGTTTCGTGGGAGGTTCAAAATGGTGTACCCAGGGCTCATCCCCGGTTATAATTCTGTTGAAAAAATCTTTATCTTGGGATAAAGCAGTTTTTGTTCGGGACTGAGCACTCTGGGAATCCATCGTTTCAACACTTTGCTTATTCCGAAATCTTCGTTTAGAATTTTAAAAACACTCGTTTCTGATATTCCTATTTCTCTAGCAATAACTGAAACTTTTACTCGGCGGTCAGTCAACACCAAATCTTCAACTTTGTTGATGATTTCTTCAGTTCGTGCTTCGAGAGGTCTTCCGCACTTTGGGTCATCATGAATAGATTCCCTGCCCCATTTGAACTGCTTGCACCAATTTCTCCATACGCTACCACCATCCTATCATAGATATTCTTCGGGTTACTGCCTTCGTTAGATAGAAATTTTATGTGGGGTCGCGTAGCTGTGTGCGTTAGGTGATTGGTTGTGTTTTGGATGTACAGGGTTCGATTCCGACGGACACCAAACTTGAAATTTGAGCACAAAAGAGACCCCCATGGCAGCTTTGAGAGCCCGTGAGGTAACGCTTTGTAAACGTTTTCAACTACAATTATATCATATATCGTCATTAACGAAACCTGCAAATAAAAGGAGATCGGTAGGTACGCACAGAAATGGGTAATAAGCCATGATTATTTAAAATACGTACATCTCGATATTTGTACATTCTATCGAATATTTACATAAAATTAATTAACATATGTCAATTTAAATTGACAGTTACCTATAGGCGATTTCGGGCGACATACCCGTTCACTTCTTCGGATTACTTACGGTTAGTTACGGTATGATATGGTCAATGGTGGCGCCAAAAATCGTTGGTTCACTTGTTGACACCGTGCTTGGTGGTTATGTATATTCTGCGACATTTAAAAGTGTCAAAAATAGTGTCTGACAATTAAAATGCATTAACGGAGAAAGAGTTTTTACCATATTTGTCTAAAAAAGAGTCAACGAAAATAATGTCACCCTGTTTGACATAACACCACGACTCCGACTGTTTTGACTTCTGACATTTCAAAAAAAGACGATAAAAAGAGATAGAAATAGTGAACAGAGAGCTGACCCGACTCGCAAACCCGTTCAGCTGTGAGCACTGATCCAAGCATACCGGGTATGTTGTTCCTAGCGCCCGAATGTGTGGACGTACCTGAACGCAACATACCGCAAGTGAACGGTTGTCGCCCGAAATCGCCTTATGTGTCGGGAACATTTCTAACCTTACACGCTGAGACATCTAGCGGATGCCAACTTCGTAAGCACGGATATTTTTGATGAGTTGACCCACCTTCTATATTTATACACCGTGCTAATACCTAATAAAAATAGATTATCAGATAAACCGTTAGATATTTATTAATTTGTCTAAATTTCATGGCTGTTGCTATTTTGCAGGTGATTTTCGACATTTTCATAGCTAATTTCTGCCGTTACAAAGCTGTTAAAATTAATTTTGTTTAATGATTCAGATGTATAATTTTATACTCTACAACCTTGAATTTTTACCTAAAATAATTAAACCCCCATGTTCCGGTTTTCTAGTCAGCAGCCTATACAGTATGTCCACGGATCAAGTTCCAGAGAGGAAAAACTTTTTTATTTTTTATTTTACACAAAAAATGTATTCTTGATAAAAGTTTTTGCATGTCCCGAAACGGCCAATTCAGTTTTAACCTTTTCAAAGTTTCTTTTAGTTTCACATAAAAACCGAAAATTGGTCGTTTTAGTGGAAAATTATTTTAAGTCCCAAAAAATAAGTTTGCGTTGTCATGGTAATTGCTAACACAGCTTTTTGACCAATTTTCGTGCACCCCTATTTGAGATGTAAATATCTGGAAATTTTTGATTAAATTCTATGATAACTCGACAGATCGCTTTATTACCTTTGCCATAGCATTGAATTAGGTAAACTCGTTCGTCTTTTGACACCATTTTCAACGATTATGGTTGATTTTCCTAACTGATAGTTGCTGACAGTTAATGAAAATATAGTTATTAACGTCCTAAGGCTGATATGTAGGAAATAACAGATGAGGTTGAATGTTGTAAAATCGAGGCGATAGCCGAGATTTTTTAATCGACCGTATCTGTTATTTGTATATCAGCCGTGTGACGTTCAATATTTTTGAAAACATAAAATATCTTCTTAAAATTCTATTTTCTATGGCATGTTGACAGGTGACAGCTCTTCATGACAATTTCATGACGCTGCGATTTTTTTTGGAACACATGGGCTCGTACCACGATCACGGTTTTAACTAAAACGCTGTTTTAAGAAATGTCAAATTTCATTATTTAATAATAATAATAAATAATATAAAATTTATCAAAACATGATTTTAAAGCAGAACATAGTTTGTATTCAAGCAAATATTTTTTTAAAAATCGTTCTTTAAACATAAAGGTGAAATTAAATATTGAAATTTGAATTTGACATTTCTTAAAACAGTGTTTTAGTTAAAACCGTGATCGTGGTACGGGCCATAATTTTTAATAATTGTACAGTTATAAAAAATAACGGCCGTGGCTGTTTTGATGCATATACCGGTTGAGCATACAGTACTGTTAAAGCACATTTAACAGTATGGTATTATGAAAAATAAATAACGGCAATTACCACGACAACGCAAACTTATTTTTTTGGAACTTAGAATAATTTTCAAGTAAAACGACCAATTTTCGGTTTTTATCTAAAACTAAAAGAAAATTTCAAAAGGTTAACACTGAATTGGCCGTTTCGGAACATGCAAAAACTTTTATCAAGAATACATTTTTTGTGTAAAATAAAAAAGTTTTTTCTCTTTGGAACTCGATCCGTGGACAACTGTATATGAAACAAGTAAATGCACAAATATAAAAAAAATGGTAGTATAATTTTTTGAAATTTTATCTTTTCAGCAAGAAATCCTGGATCTGATCGTGACGGATACAACGAAACCAGATATCGACATTCACGTCAACGATGTGTTAGTTGAAGAAGGTTTCGCTGTTTTAGGAAATGAGGTAAATAACAGTTTTTCTTCTGCCAGTTCTGTCAGTTCCACTTGTAGCAAAACCTTTAATTATTTGTCTTCATTTGTTGGTAAAACTGGTCAACAACATGATAATAGAATAGTAATTTGTGATACAGATGATTCAGATGTACAAGCTAAAAATTCTAACACTAATTCGACTAATTCATCTCGTGCTTCCTCTATTTCTAAAATGTTAAATAGTTTTCGTCAACGCGAACGACAACGAAATGAAAACAAAAATAATGACGATACAAATTCAAATGAGAAAGATTCTATTCAAATTAATAGTTTATCCAAAACTTTTAATTTGCCTAAAACTTCGTCGAAATGCAAATATTTTAATCACTTTTATGATTGTGGCAACGCAAATCGTCCACAACAAAATGGTGAACATATACCATTTGAAGATAAAAACATTGACAGCGATAATTCAAATAAATTGTATTCTAGCCCTGAAATATTAGACAAAACTGTCAGTATTAATTCAAATAATAACGTAACGAATGCAGAATCTAAAAGTCACGGTAGTTTTCTTCGGAAAATACTTGCTAACAGAAATAAAAATATTTAGCTTTTTATGGTTTCTAGTAGCATGGAATTAAATTTAAATTTTTGAGGAATTACTTTTTATTTATTTTTAATCGGGAATAATAAATAGGTATATATTATACATCACTGTCTTGCAATAACACAGATTATACAAATTTAACATTGTTATAAACTGTTATCTATTTTTAATACTCTGTGAAAATATATGGAAATTTATTTCCATTTATTTCTTTCTAAAATCTCTGTTTCATTTGTTATTATAATATTGATGTATTTTTTACATAATAAATAATATACGGAAAAAAATGTGTTTTTATGATTTTCTTTATTTTGGAGTAGTATAGAAACACATTTTTTTCTTTATATCAAACTTATAATGGTGTCCCGAAACAATATTTACATATTCTGACAATGAAAGAAGTCCATCATAACTAGTAGTGATTTCAATATAGTTCGTTGATATTCCATAATTGAACTGGAATCTTTTTAACGTCTTTCTGAAAGAAGTTCTTTAGCTGAATTTTAAAATGCAAATAACTCATTTTATATGAAATGGTTTTCTCGTCAAGACCGATTTCAACTAAACTTATTTTTAGTTAAATATGACAAAAGGTTTTTTATAGATTAATATTTTTTTTATAAAATTAAAAAAAAATCTTTAATAATTTCAATAAAATTTTAATTTCTATTTAGTAGGGGTGGTAAATAATATTCTTACAATAGACTGACATATGCGCAAAACTTAAAATTCTTGCTACGAAATATAATAAATACGAGGATTACGTATATTGACATTTGGGCGAATGGGACCTTTCCAATTTAACGGTTATCTCTTTCTATCGCTGCAAATAGTAAGTAAAGTGACGCCAACAATTGCCAGTTGAGCTGTCAAACGAAACGTCAAAAATATTGCAGTCATTAAAATACCTGTATTTTCGGTGAAAATTTACATCGTTATACATTTTAGTTTCTATAAAAGCTTTTGTAACTTTATATGAGAAGCTTTTTAAAGTTGTCGGAGACTTTTCTCACATTTTACGTCTAAATATTTTAGAAACAAACGCCATGAATCTAAGTTGTTCTTACTATGCGCAGACCCCCATTGCGCATATATTATATCTATTTAAATTGAAAAGGTCTTTTGTTACCTTTTTACTAGTAATGTTATTATAACAACAAGAAAAACACTCTATCAACATTTAAAATTGGTATAAAGGGGAAAGATATTCATTCACAAGCCAAACAAATTGTAGTCGATGATTTCAGATTGGCTAGAATGCGCAATGTCAGTCTCAACTTATAAATATTGTTGTTGGTTCAAATATCAGGAAACAGGGGCAAATCAAATATGAAACAAAAACAGTAACACATCGTCGACATATACTATTATTCACCAAAGATGACTATTCAAGGTCACTAGTTTGAAGAAAGAATACACAGCACTTTGTATAGGGCGCGAGCAGACACGTGACTCGAGCGACCTTGACTTGCTTGGGATCAGCTGATTTGTGTGCGCATGTCATTTTGACAAGAACATTGTCAATTTGACAAGACCAATGTTATCAATTATTTTGATTTTGAATTACTAAAATGTTAATATTTTTAAAAAATTTGGCAGTAAAATACATGAAATTAAAAATAATAACATTTTAGCAGTTAAAAATCAAAATAAGTCAAAACATTGGTCTTGTCAACATGACATTGTTCTTGTCAAAATGACATGCGCACACAAATCAGCTGATTCTAAGCACGGCAAGGTCCCTCGAGTCACGTGTCTGCTCGCGCCCTATAGCAGCAGCTCAGCAACATTTTGAGTTAGAAAGAGAAAGATTATTTGACGTATGTCTTTTTAATTTATGTAGGGTGACATATGATGGCATTGCTTTCTTACATACTAAAAATAGTAGTGAAGTATGTCGTAGAGTTACAGACATGCAATTATCTACTATATTGCCCTCTGTACTAATGTTTATCCAGAGACGTTAACATTTAAATCAAATTATTACTCTACGGTTTACATCAAGTCTATATGCAAAATATAGACGTAATAGATAAAACTTTGAGAAAAGCATGATTTAAAAGAAACAAAAGATGACTATTCAAGGTCATTTATGAGCCGTCTGACCTAATATTACTTGCAGATAACTTCACTGCATTTCGTGCCCATAGGCGTGCAACGCGATATATTTATGGGTACATTTTAACTGAAAAAATAAATGTATTTTATTTGAAGATTTTGTTTCTTTTTAAATAACGCTTTTCTCAAAGTTTTCACTTCTTCATCTACGTTTTTACATAAAACAAACGCCACTGGATAAACATTAGTACAGAGGACAGTATAGTAGATAATTACATGTTTGTAACTCTTGGGGCCAGTTGCATAAAACGCTGTTAGCTGAGCATGTGTTTAACTACACATTGTAACCATGGATACGTATCAAAAATACATTGGAAAAGAAGCCTTGTCAAAGTTAACAACGAGATTAAAGTTAACAATGCTTTATGCAACTGGGCCTATGACATACGTCACTTCTATATTTAGTGTGTTAGAAAGTAATGGCACTATTTACATATATCTGTCACACCATACAAATTTAATAGACATACGTTAAATCATCTTTCTCTTTCTAATACAAAATGTTGCTAAGCTATTGCTATAAAATGCTGTTTATTCTTTCTTCGAACCAATGACCTTGAACAGTTATCTTTTGTGAATAATAGTTTAAATACATTTATTTTTTCACTTATGGGCACGAAATACAATGAAATTAACCCGTAGCCACCAAGCGGCAATCTCACGAACCCTCCGAATTGGTAATGGCAGCCAATCACACCGTAAGAAAATTATCAACTATACCTTGTTCCATTTAAGCCATTCAGTATTGCGGAGCATAGGGAATAGTTTTGACATCTCTGATTGGCTGAAATTAGAGACAAGAGGCAAGGTTACCCAATGTAATTTTGGCTACTTCAGATTTGCGCTGTTACCAGTGCCATCTACTGAATGGCTTAAATGGAACAGAGCATAAGTCGGCCATCTTAAATGAACGCAGCGCCTCAATAGGACATTTTAGTCCCCAATATCAGACGGCTCATAAGTGACCTTGAATAGTCATCTTTCTCTCTTCTCCAATCCTTCTCAACACCTTTCTCATTCTTGACTCTCTCTCTCTCCACCCAATCTTCTTCCCGTCTCTTAATTTGATAAGGTCACATACATCGAAATGGTAAACTTGGCCGAATAATTTTCTTGACTCCGTATTAATTTTTTTTTATCATCAGAATTTTAAAATAAAAATTATTTGTCATTGATAAACACCCCAAAAAAGAAAGGAAAATGAAATGTATTCAATCTTTGTGATTCTGAAATTATAGAACTTTTTAGCAAGAAATTAAAAAGCTTTCAGATTATTATTTAAAAGTATTCAATATAAAAATGAAAGGACATCTATTAATTTTAAATTATAATTTCTTATTGATGGAAATATGTAGTAAAAATTATTTTGGGACACCTATTTCGTATTTTAGGCTCCATTGACCAGCGACTCCAACGCAACAGTTCCGAACGTACACCTTTACCCCGCGTTTGAGGAGTTGGAGAACGCCATCTACCCTTGTTTAACTGACGTCATCACCATGCTCAAACTTGGCCATACGTATGAGACGATTTTCCACGGCTATTTTACTTCCTCGGCCAATAGCTCGCATCCACATGACTATAGCTATTTACAAAATTCCAGATGTGGTACGAGTTTCGATGAAGCTTACTCGCGTTGCGTTTCCATCGAGAATAACATCATAACAGAAGATCTCCCACAAGAAGAAGAATGCGTGCATGAAACCGAGGAAAATAATAGTGCGGAATACGTTGAAAATAATACAGATTATGACGATTGTTCGAATGTTGAAACTCAAGAAAATATTTCGCCAGTAGAATCAGAAACAGAAAAAATAGAAGAAATTATTAATGATGAACCTGTTCCAACAGAACAAAATTTGCTGCCATTTGAATCTCATACACAAATTAATACTGAAGATATTCAAATTCAACGTCGAATTCGAACACCTCCAGGTTTCGAAAATCATCAACCTCAAAATCTAACCAATTATTACAACACACGACCAGTTTATCCCGTAGAGGGATTTTCTTTAATGCAAACTTTACCGTGCCAAAACTATCCTTTATTAAATACAAATCCATACAATTTACTCTTGTCGAATCCTTTGCTATATAATCAACTTATGATGAGCCAGCAAAATGAGGCATATTTAAGGACAATGCAACAAGTTCAGTTAGTAGAAGAATTTCAAAAATTGCAGCAACAAATCCAAGTGAATCAGTTTGTAAATACTTTTGCGCAAAGTAATATACCTCAAAATGTTAATATTCAACCTCAAGTTCCTCAGTGTGATTATAGTCAGCTAAAGTCTGGTAAGTACGTACTTAATATTTTATGATGGGCGCTAGGAAACTTTCTAGAATGGACAATGGGATAGGAACATTAACAATTTTCTGAAAGTTTGACAAATATACGAAGGTCACGACAGAATTATTGAAAATGAGATAATCACATAGGCCTTGTAAAACAAAATTTGCACTTTCATTTGGAACAGTTATCTATTATCTAAAAGTTAAGGTAGTTAAAACTTAAGGTCGGTTCCAGAAACAAAATGTAACAGCGTGATTAGCTGACATCGCGTCACATGTAACATGGATGTAACATAACGTCAGATTTTTTATGTGTTGCACAAACAAAAAATAAGGTTGTGTTAGCTGACGTAACGTTATCCTGATGTTAGATAAAAATACAATCTGGCAACATTGCAAACTGTTAAGAGTTTAGTTACTTTCTAGGGATAATTTGTTGAATGGTACTGTTTTGAAGTTTAAATTTAAATCTTGTCAGTAAAAATATACATCTGAACTATTCTATAAAAAAATATTGAGAAATAAGAATATGGATTATTATTATTTGTTAGGCTAAATAAAAGTACAAGTAATAAAATTATAATAAGAAATTATGTTCGTCAGTTGAACTATCTTCCAAAAGTTGTTGCCACTAACATATTTCGTACAGCATTAAAATTATGATCAGTGTCTATAAGGGTTTATTTCTGCGTGTAGAGGGGTTCCAAACGAGTTGCAATATGTTACACCAAATTCAAAAACGATATCGTATCTTAATATCTTGATCATCATAAATATTAAATGGATCCTTGTGATCTGAAACTATGCGAATTCTACTAATTGATTCACCTTCATTGTCACACAGGGAGCTTATTAAGGATAAATCTGTCATATATACTAAAATTGTTTAGGTAATATTAATTTATTTAAGTATATTGTAATAATAATCACACTCACCCACATGCAGTGAAGAAAAATATCTTAAAATAAAAGATAATTGAACGCTGACCTGCAATTAATGTGACGTTATGTCAGATGAACTGTAACAACGCGTCAGAGCTTTATGCAACAGATTTATCACTTGACAACGCGTCAAACCTACTGTCACATCATTCTGACATAACGTTACCTAACATCGCGTCAGATGGCTTTGTGCAACGAGTACTTTGATCTGACGTTGTATCACATCATCTGACATGTCAAATTTCTGACAACGCTTTCTGCAACTGGGCATTAGTTAATCATTTTAGTTTGTATCGTTGAATGAAATTGAACATAGACCATTTTTAATCGTGATTTGTAATTTGATAGTTTTTAAGTCCTCCAATAATTGGGTTTGACAGCTTTGGTAGCTTTTAGATCACCAGAAATTAATTTAACAGTTTTTAAGTCTCCCAGAAATTAGTTTGAAAACATTCCAAAAGAAAATTAGTTGGGAGCTTTTAATAAATGGAAAAGTGTTATATTACCTACAGTAGAACGCCGATTAACCGAATCGCCAATTATCCGAATCGGTCCTAATCGTAATATAAAAAATTAAAACCAAGTATGTATGTATGTAATTTTTGTTTTGTTTTTTTTTGCTACTACATAAGCGTAATATAAAAAATTAAAACCAAGTATGTATGTATGTAATTTTTGTTTTGTTTTTTTTGCTACTACATTATGTTGTACCTCTATTATTGTTGTGAATTTTTATACATACTTTGTATTTTTGTTAAGGCCTGATGGGGTTGCAACTTACTCTGATCGAGATGTTCAAGTGAGCGTTATTGTAGAACTGTGTTTGTTAAACTTAGTAAAGTTTATTCTATGTGTGACAGTTCGTTTTTCTTTATTACCAGTCTATGTCCGATTATCCGAATTTTCGATTATCCGAATGGACCCCGGTCCCAATTAATTCGGATAATCGGCGTTCTACTGTACTTGAAAAGAACTACTTTAAACATATTTAAAATAAAATTGTAAAAATATGAAACATGTGTCTCTCAATAATATGGGTTTCCAAGGTTTTTTCATATTTTAATATGTTAATCTGTACATAAAAATATTACACCCGTATTTTGTATTTTCGCCGAAAAGTTTTTAATACACCAAATAAATTATGAAAGTTTGAAGTTTCAATAAATAAGGACCGAGAAAATATACGTCGAGTGGAACGTCATCTACGCCGAGAACATACGTTTCTAGAGCTGAGTGAGACGGATATATGACAAGCGCACTGGGTACCTCGTTTCGTGTCACGTCAAAACAAACGCGAACATGGCAGAGGCGATACACGCACTTGGCTTGCGCGTTTGAACAGCCTACAGCATTTGCCAATGCCCATCACGATCATAGCTGATACTGAATTTTATGCATTCTATTTTGAATGTTTTAAAGTTGCATTTTGATATTAGGTTAATAAAAATCAGACAACGATTATATCCACCTTAATATTACTTATTCATGATGAACATTGGTATCCAATAAGTATTTTTTTAAAAGCCATAGACTTGGAAACCCTTATTAAGTTGCGAAAGTGAAGTTAGTTAGAGTCCGTGCGTTTAGAGAAAATACCGGCGCGCAGGCCAAAAATCATCCGGGCGGGTCCAACTTGTGAAAGTAGGGATGGTACGATATTTTTACAGGTAGCAGCTGTTTGTTGCGTATAGGTTATAGATATAAATATGGACAAAAATATTCAATCAAATGTCTTTTGTGCGAGTAATAATTATATGTATACTTGTTTATGAATTTTGTGTATCGTAAATGATAATAATATTAAAATTAATAACATTTAAATATTATTCAGTTATATGTTTTTTGAGCGAGTATTAATAGTCAACATTTGTAGTTTGGGTAATACAACTTGTACTGCGCCGATTTGTTTTTTCTCTAAACGCACGGACTCTAGATCTTTGTTAATCATTTTGTTTGTAAGTATCGTTGAGTAAAATATAAAATTAAACAAAGGTCATTTTTAATCATGATTTATAATTTGGCAGATTTTAAGTCAACCTGAAATTAATTTGACAGTTTGTTTGTAAGTCCCCAAATAATTAGTTTTGACAGCTTTGATATTTTTTAAATCACTTTAAATTAATTTAACATCCGACTGGTATGTTATTATTATCATAACAACTGCTTTCAGGGTTGTTATATACCAAATAACACCCTAGAGCGTGTTATAAGTTATTGCTATGGTAATGTTGTCAATAAATTGATACTGACACTGGGATAAAGCCTAAAAAGGAAGCAAAACCATGCATAGCCTACCTACTCTGCAAATTTTATTAAAGCTTTCTGATCCGTAATCCGTTGAGTATTAAAAATTATAGTCGGACGTTAAACGTTGAACGCACCACGGGAGTTAATCAGACAATAATGCCTTCGGTCAACAAACACATCTCGGGCCAGAGGCCCTCGAAAAATACACCGTTGACCTCAGGCGTTATTGTCCTTATAACACCTTTGATACGTTAATAACTATAACAGCTTTGGCAGTTTTTAATTCAGAAATTAGTTTGAAAGCATAAGAAAATTGGTTGGGAGTTTTTAAGAAGGGAAGGGAAAGAGAGGTGAAGTATATTATTGTTGAAAAGATCTACTTTGCACATATTTAAAATAAAACAGTAAAAAATATGAATCATGTTTCTTATTCTCAATAATTCTAGCGTAACCCTCGTATATTATTTAATCTTTGTTCAAAATTGTTAAAACTTATATGTAATAACGGAAAACAACATATTTTTGAAAATTATTTCTATATTTGAATATTTTCTGATGACGTAGAGGGCTCTTCACGACGTTTATGATGGAATTAGCTAACCAAAGTCGAAATTTTGTACTATTGATGTCAGCCGCTATTATTTCATTTAGAACCTTAGAATTATTATCACAAAATATAAAATAAACATTTCTTTGCAACAAGGAAACTAACTTATCTGGAACTGTTAGTTGTTGCTCATGGCCGCGTTCTTTTGACTTGTGATTGAAATTTTCTAAATTATGAATTGTATAATCGTGGTTCTTTTGAATCATGATTAAAAATGATATCAAGGGAACAACAAACTGGAATAATAATAAACGGTGCCTAATGTCAAGAATGTAAATATTTTACTTAATAATAATCTAGTGTTACGTGTGTATGAAAGCATTTGATATAAGGTGGTAACATGAATGGTGATTAGAAGGTGACTAGCAGTGTTTTAACACTGTCAGTCATTTATGGTTTTAACAGAGAAAAAAAAACTTCCAATAACAATAGTCCTTTTCAATGTAACAGCTATCTCTGTCTATCGCTGCAAATAGGAAGGTAAATGGCGCCAACAACTGCCAGTAAGGCTATCAATCGAAAGGTCAAAAATATTGCATTCATTAAAATGCCTTTATTCTCGATGAAAATTTGTTTGCATTGTTAGATATTTTAGCTTCAATAAAAGCTTTTGTAACTTCTTTCGAGAAGTTTTTTAAAGTTTTCAAAGATTTATCTCACATTTAGCGTCTGAATTTTTTAGAAACAATTGCCATAAATCTCTGTTGTTCTTACTATGCGCAGATCTTCATTGCGCATGTCTTCAATCTCTTTAAATTGAAAAGGTCTATAATATTTAGAAAAATTAATTATATCAACTTTTATTTGCAGTATTTTTCTCTAAAATACAAAATAAACCATAAACGATTGACAGAGTTAAAAAACTGCTAGTCATCTCCTAATCACCATTCATGCTACCACCCATAGGACGCGAGCAGTCATATGATTTTTTTGGCGTTGACTAGCAAATATAGGGACCCGTGTCAGAATGACAGCTAGTGATTAAATGTCAATTTATCATTACAAATTTCATTATTTTCCAATTCCGTGTGGTTTATTTTCCTAGACAAGTAAATGGTGACAAACCACCACGCGGAATTAAAAAATCTTGAAATTTTGAATGAAAATTATGACATTTGACATCTGTGTACTCGTACATAACAATAATTACTAGCTGTCATTCTGACACGAGCCCCCATATCTGCTTGTCAAGGCCAACAAAGTCTCATGACTGCTTGCACCCTAAAGTTTTTAAAATAAAATATATTCAATATTATTTTAATTTCATTTTTACTATATAAACGTTATTCATTATTTCATTACATTTAAATTTGGCGCCTCAAACTCCCCGAATTTTTGTCATGCGCGAGGTTCAATCGTTGAATTTTGCACATATCTCTCATACAGTTCCAGCCGAGCTGTCCATAATTTAAGAAGTTCGTGGCCTACACGTGCATAGAAACCTTGTGTTGCTTATCATCCCCGTCATAGTGGTGAAGTGGTGCTGAAGAAGTGAGTGCGAGTGGAGGTTAAAAATAGCCTAAATCAAATCTTCGAACATCGTTACGTTGTGAAGATTTTATATACAGAATATATAATGGAAAATTCGTATGAAATTGACGTTACCAATAGGTACGCTTTATTTTTGGATGACGATGCAGATCCTTTGGAAGTCTTGAAAGTAAAAGAGCAAGAGAAGGAGCTGAAAAAGAAATCGAAAGTTGCCGAAAAAGAATACAAAGGTAAAAGTGAAGTAGTACCTACAGGAAAAGTGGCTGTAACTCAACGGAAAACGATAAAGGACACGCCGAATCAAATGCCCCAAGATAACAAACACGACGACAATAAGGGAGGTCAGAAAGGTAATTCAGACTTACGGATTGATCGAAACAAGTTTCATAATTCTGAAAATCGAGAAGAGCGTAACCACAGATGGAATCGGGAAGAGTGTGTATTTAATGGACCATCTGAGGGAAACAAAAATAGAGAAGAAAGACCGAGAAGAGAGTTTAATGATGAATCTGGGGAGGTGAGAAGCCGTGGTCGACCGCGTGGCGGTCGAGGAGGCATCTACTACCAGCGCGGGAAACGGGAATTCGACAGACAAAGTGGATCTGATAAAACTGGTGTTAAACCTGTGGATAAACGGGAGGGAGGTGGTGCACGTAACTGGGGATCTCACAAGGACATTATTGAGGAAGTTGATAAATCGGAAGTGGACGCATCGTGGGGTGATGTTGAGAAACTAGAACCACCACCGGCGGCGGCACCGGAAGGAGCGACTGAAACTGATGACACGCCTCCCGACGAAGAAGTTGATAAATCGGAAGTGGACGCATCGTGGGGTGATGGGAATCTAGAAGCACCGACGGCGGCACCGCCACCACAGGCTAAGGAAAGAGCGATTGAAGCTGGTGACGCACCTCCTATCGAAGAAGAACCCAAGCTGTTCACCCTGGACGAATGGAGAGCTCAGAAAGCATCCCGTCAGAAACCACAGTACAACTTACGGAAAGCTGGAGAAGGTGAGGATCCGAGGCAATGGAAAAAAATGTACGAATTGAGCAAGAAAATAGAAGGTGACGAAGAGGAATCTGAAGATGAGGAATACGACGCTTCTGAATATCCGCAACGAGTTGGACGACAAAAGCATATCCTGGACATAGACATCCATTTCAATGACAGCAAGCGTGGTGGAGTGGGCGGACGTGGACGCGTCAGGGGCGGTCCTTCCAGAGGGTTGAGGGAACCGAGAGGGGAAAGACAGGGCCCTCGTCCCTTCCGAGGCCCGACTCCGGCTGCTCCTGACGTGACTTCTATTGCTGGTGGTGGCAGCGGCGACGGCGAGGCTGATGAGCACGTCCTGCGCAACGATCGTCAACATAAGGGTGGCCGTCAGAACGCGCCCAGGGTTGATGACGAGTACGATTTCCCTTCTCTTAGCTAAGCTTTTCAACTTTTTCAAATTATGCACCACCATTACATCAGCAAAGAAAAATACATAACATTTAACATTCATCTGTGTTTTTGTTCTCAGCGGCATGTGTAATTTATTTGTAATATGATTCTACGAAATTTAATGGCAAATGTGTACGAAATTTATTTTATTAACATTAACGGATGGTATCAGTTTCGCAGTTGTGTGTCATTAATCTTGCATCAGTGACCCAGTGTTTGTTTTGTTTTTGCTCCAGTGTGCCACCGTAAAGGCTCAAGTCAACGGATGGTACGAAGTTTTAGGTGATGGTTGCTAGCAGTGGTGTATTGGTAAAGGTTTAGGTGCAGACTCACACCATCCAACATGAATTCTCAATCAAGTTCAATTTGTGAATCACAAGTCAAAGAACACGACTCATATTACTCAAAACACATCTCTCTCGTTGGCCATCTCTTTGTATGGAGAGCCTTCTATGTCGTAACTTTCAAGGACTTCCTGTGGCGCTTATTCTCAGATATAAAAGTTTTTGCAAATAAAATCTTTTTTTTTGTGAACATTGGATAAACAAAATACTGAATTCATATAAGATTAATGCCTCCCATTATAGACTTTAATTTGTGTTTTATGCCATATGGAATATATATTTTTTATGAAATGTTTGTATGATTCATATTACAGATAACACATATCAGTTAAATAGCACGTCATCTCAAAATGCCCCTACTACCTCTCGATCAGGTAATACTATGTTTTTCTATTTTCTTTCAAAATATTATGTCTCATATTTTATAGATTTACCTCCATGTAATTTTAAGATATCCGACCAAGCTCCGAGTTTCGAATCTCATTCTAAAGATTTTCGTATAACGACCGATTTAAAAAATGAGGCCGCAAGTTCCATCTCTAATATAAGTGAACATATTTGCGAACGATTTGTTTTAAAGACTGGTACGTATTTCATCAATTATTATCTGTAAATTATATTATTTTATCATTTTAGCTTTACAAGGTTGCACTCTACATATTTTAAAAATTAATGATGAATTTTATGTTGTTTCACAAGAAATAATTTCAAGTTTACTGAAATATGATTTATCGTGGAAGAAATGGCTAAAATCTGTTAATTTACAAGGAAGTGCCATTCCCAACAAACTTGTAAATATTATGAATTATGAACACCTTTATAATCAAGTTAAAAGGTAAATATTGTTATAGTTGAATGTGTTCAGGAGATTTATTAATATTTTTTGTTTAGATATAATATTCCCGGTGTCAGTCCACCGAATAATTTGGGATGTATTGTGCGCTTAACATTACTTACCCAAGTTGCTGATATTGTGGAAAAATTTGGAAATAAGCAAATTTTACCAGATTTAAAAGAAGGAATAGCGTACGTTATGCAAAACACAGATCTTTGGAAAGTTACAGACTGTTCTGACTAATTATGTTTAATTTTTATATCGAATAAATTTTTTTTTGTATTTTGGTTACCTATAATTAATTGTTATTTTAAAATAAAAATTAGATTATTTTTGAACTAAAATTCCATTTTTTATAATTTCATTTGAGAGTATTAAGTAAAACTAATTGTAGTGTTGAAAATCCAGTGAAAAATTCCTATTAATAATCGAGATTATTGTTCCTCAAAGTTTGAAAAAATATATGTGACGTCACGAATGTTTTCATGTCAAACTGTTTTCTTCGTGGACATAATTGTTCTTGAAATGTATGCTATTTCTAAATTATATTTATAAAAAAAAACATTTCAAGAAATTTATAAACTAATAACTGTTTGAGAATGTCAGTGGCGCGACTGTTGCTAGCTCGTCCCCTATTTGAAACTGTTGACTTCCATTGGTACGTGGTCTTCAGTCGCCATTCGAAATAATTCGTATTCATGACATTACAAAATAAAAAGCCACTTTATTTCCGAAATATTTTAATTGTGTCAACTTTATTAATATTCATTACTAAGCATATACTTCCGGTTTGTTTTACTATTTTCTTTTAAACCAATTTTTTATGAAACTACGAAGATATGACCATTAATGACCACCCAGTTTTGCGATGAGTTTGTGACGTCACCAGTTGCATTGAAGCAATATCTTTTGTTAGTTCCACCATTTTTATCACCAATAGGAATTGAAAATCGAAAGTATATGGGCGGGGCTATGTGGAATTATAGGCGGGATTCTCGGTTTTCATATTTCTGGCCAATAGAATCAAATGCATACACGTCACAATACAATATTTAATGGGGTCCTCCATTCTAATTTTTTATAATTTTAAATGAAAGTTCGTTTAATTTTGAATCAATCAAGAAGTCTTAATTGTTTTTAGTTTAACTTCATTTGATTTTTAAAGTCAATGAGACGCGGGCGGACACGTGACTTTGACAAGTGCTTGTAGGGCCCCGGAAGGTCGCCAAATATACAGCTTGTATACCTTGCCTATGTTGCCAAATCAATTTAAGCGTAAAATTAATAAATAAAATTGTAAAACTATATTTCGTTTCAAGTAAGAAAATAGCATTGGTTTAGATAGGGATATAAATTCTGCCCTTTTATTGGTCATAATGCAAACCTAGTTCACAACAGTTGTCAATTATCAAATAAAATCTACAAAATTAAGTGATGTTTAACAATGTTTTGTTGTAATTTTTAATATTCAGGTCTTGTACATTTTTTACAGATAAAAATATTTATTATTGACAAAGTTTGGTTTCACAAATTTAAATTATTTATTTAATGCATGTAAAAACGGTCGGCTCTCAAGCGCCATTTACTATTTTCTTTCGTGAAAAGAAGTATAGTTATTATTAATGAATGTCATGTTTTATTTTCTGACGCATAAACTTATTTTTATATATAAATAGAGCGATTAATGCTGCGATACAAAGATTTCTTGGCGCGCTAAATTTGAGGAACCATCAGTTCATGTTGAATGCTCTATTTTTATAAAAATTAATTTGAAAATTAAGTTCAACGTGTCAGAAAGTAAAACAACATTAATTAATAATAACTAGTTTTACAATTTTATGCAGCATACTTGGCATCCTTGTGGGGCCCTACAAGCACTTGTCAAAGTCTCGTGTCTGCCCGCGCCTCATAAATGTCTCGGCGACACACCTATTGCTATCTTTTTCTCGCACCAGAGTCTTCAATAGACTGCGAGAGAAAGATAATAGTATGACGTCACTATTACACACTGACAACAAATTTACAATATCAGGCAAAGTATTAATAAAAATGTTTTATCCTAATCGTTATTTATTGAGAAATACTTTCAGTATAAAGTCTACATTTTATTATTTTTTGTTATGCTGGAGGACCCCTTTGTTATAATTTTGTAATGAAATATTATGTATTTTAAAATTATTTAGCTTTCGATTATGGTTTATCGGATCTATCAATGGGCCTCATTGATAACTCCGCAATTTTTTCAGTTCACAACAATTTGGTATGAGGGTAAGTGAGCTAAGTCGGTCCTGTTTTATCCCACAGCCTACTGCAGACCTCAGTTGACTAACCTCAAAAATATTGATATGTAAACATGTGTTCCAGTATTAAGTTTATGAGTTTTAAATGCAAAAGACTTCTAAATTATATGTGTGTTCGTTATATGAGTAGTATAAATCCAGATTTAAATATTGAGTATTTATGTAATCCTGAAAATACCAGTACAATTTCAGAAAACATTCACCGGAGAAAAGGTGTTGGAAATATACAAAACGTTATTAAATTATATGAAAGTTTACAGCAATTAGAAGAAAACTCTTCAGAATATATTAATGTCAAACAACAATTCATATCTGAAGCTATAAAAATACCTAACGCATCCCATAAAGATATTGTAGGTTATGGGAACGATCCTGAAATCTTAAAACTTATTGAAACTAAAAAAGAGTTTAATTTCAAGCCAAAAGAATTCCACGAGATAACAAGAACATTAAATTTAATGAGAACTAGTCAATTAGGAAACGTAGCAGGCACAAGAAGTTATTATTTTTATGGTGCTCTTGCTGAATTAGAACAAGCTTTAATACGATTTACAGTCAAAAAGTTACTTAAAAATGGTTTTCAATTGCTTTCTGTGCCGGATATCTTGCCAGCAAGCATTATTGAAAGTTGTGGCATGGCTACAAAAGGAGAAAGGACACAAGTAAGTAAAAATTTATGTTTTTATGAAACTTAATAATGTTGTAATAAAGATTTACAGATTATACAATAACACAGATCTTTGTTTATCTGGAACATCTGAAATGGCCATAGCGGGTTTTTTTAAAGATAAACTACTGGAAAAAGAAAAACTTCCAATTAAAATTGCAGCAGTAAGCAGATGCTACAGAGCAGAAACGTCCAGTGTAGCAGAAGAAAGAGGCATTTATCGGTAAGATAATTTCAATATGCAATACTTACATGTGTTTAATATTTATGCGAAATACTTGTTCATATATTTATGTGCTCACTTTCTTCCCATAACACGAAATTTTTATTACTCAACAAGTTGTACAGGGTATAATTTGTAAATCGAAAAGTGAGCCATAGGCGTTTAACATGAGAAAACATTTTTTCTCTGCGCAAACGTTACCATATTATTGTATAGAAAAATACTTCAAATAAAAGTTTTAGAGATTAAGATTCTGCATTTGACGTGAAACGATTATTCCAGCTATTTATTTAAACGACAAAATGAATTATAAAGTTTATATTTTTTTACGAGTTTTCAGACTAGGCAGCCATGTATTATGATAAAAAAAATAGACATTTGCGTTGTTGAAACTAACGTTTGTATTTCCCAATATACCTAAAATATTTCGGTTTATTATTGACGTGACGTCACAACGAGTATGTTTTTAAATTGTCGTTCACTTCTGTATTATTAGTTTATTGAGACAGTTAATATAGGATGTGTTAAATTATTTAACGTCCGACTGGTATATTATTATCATAACACACCTGCTTTCAGGGTAGTTATATACTAAATAATACCCTAGAGCGTGTTATGAGTTGTTGCTATAGTAATGTTGTAAATAAATAAATAATGATACTGGAATAAAGCCTAAAAAACAAGCAAAAACATTCATAGCCTACCTACTAAGCAAATTTAATTAAAACTTTCTGATCCGTAATTCGTAGAATATTAAAAATTATAGTCGGACGTTAAACGTTGAACGCACCACGGGAGTTTAAAGGACAATAATGCCTTCGGTCAACGTACATATCTCGGGCCAGAGGCCCTCGAAAAGTACACTGTTGACCTCAGGCGTTATTGTCCTTATAACACCCTTGATACGTTAATTACTATAAATGCAAATTTTTGTGAGGATGATGAAGTATTGAATTCTGGACATATGCTAGCATATGGTAAAACACAATCAGATGATAAAAATTAAACACTTCTCTTTGGATTATGCCCACAAACCAGCAGAGTAAATAAATATCTGCATGAAATTACTGGAAAATGGATAAATTCTGGATCACTCGTAATAAAAAGCATCTTGTTCGTGTAAGGCGGGAAACTAACCTAAATATAAATATAAAACCTAATTATAAATGTATAAAATAATTGAATATATTTATATTGTGTTAGAGCTACCAATACATTCGTTACAAAAATGTAAGGAACAAACAAACATTGAATTTGTAACTCGTTTTCCAGTTAACAGTTTAATCTACCATGCTTTGTGCCTCTATCATTTCTTCGATGCCATATTTATTTATAAATTTAACGTTTTGGAAATATGTGAAAACGAAGGGTGAGATTTCTCGATTTTTAGGAATGATATTTCGGAACACAACTTTACACTTGTGATTTTGTTGGTTTTGGTGAAAATTCCATATTTCTACAATATTTACAAATATATAATTAATCCTTAAACGATCTAATATTGCATTTATGTTGTTTTTAACTTAATTATAGTAAATTTATGTCATTATTTTAACAAGCAACTACAAACATTATAACCTTATTTCTCTAAGAATATACAATGTCTCAACATACTAGGAATACTCGTGAATTTTATTGTATAATTAAACAGAGGAAGTGTTCACAATCATCACCAATAAATATAAATTTAAATACTTGCTGAATTTTTAAAATCTCGTCTAAAATTCTAACGGTCACCAGATAGAGTCCGCTCAACTTGAATCGCGTATAGCCATGACACTCGTTTTCTTTTTTTTTCTGATTTTCATAAGGTTTCTTCGCGGTGACTGTCCCGGACTAGTTTGAGCGTCACCCGGACGGTCCTGTTCAGTACGTGATCAATCATTTGTCAGTCGGTGTCGTACCGCGAACAACTAAATTGAACCTGCGCACGCGTATGATGCTCATACTAGTCCGGAACAAACATATAAATTATTTAATAATAATAAATAATGAATGTTTATTCGAGGAACGTATCTAAAGGACTATTATGATGGAAATAGTTACAAAAGAATACAGAATTTATTTTCTGCCAAATTGACGTTAGACGTTTATAAATAATTTATGAAAACTAGAACAAGGAAACAAGTGTCATGGTTATTGCTACTAATATACCGAAATTTTAAAATTTCTGCTTAAAATTGTGAAGAAACTAGACTATAAAAAATTTAAAAACAGTTTTGTATATATATATACAACTCTTAATTCTGAACAACTACGCACTCTACAGTTTTTGCCCTAAAATGATCAGTAGAGCAGGAAATTGCAAAAAATTACAATCCTATGTTAAATCCCTATGTTCGCACCTTAGCGTCAACACCCTGTATGTATAGTATACTTCATAAATACAGAGTGATCAAAACTAGACTTCTGGAAAGAAAGGTTTGGTATGTAAGTTCCTGGACGTGCGAATTTTTATTATAAAGAATACGCTTCGACAATAAACTTGCGGTGTTCGTCCGTTAAAACCATTTCGAGTGGTAACTTAACCTAAAAAAAATCATTAATTAAGCCATTATAATTATTTTTGTAACTCACCAAGAAGGTAACGAAATACACTAATAAGAGTCTTGAAAAAAACTGTTGTAATAGACATTTTCTATTTAACGGCTATCTCTTTCTATCGCTGCAAATAGTAAGTAAAATGGCGCCAACAACTGGCAGTCAAACGAAACGTCAAAATTATTGCAGTCATTAAAATATCTGTATTCTTTTTATTTTTATTTATTTACTTTATTTCTTCATTTTAAATATAATATTCGCAGCGTAAAGCAGTATTGTCGTTTGCCTTAGAGTCCACCAGTTCACAAAAGTAGAGATGTTCGCCGTCTGTCATCCTGACTACTCCGAATCCACTTTAGAATCATTCCGCGAGTTTGAAGAAGAACACTTCTCCTCTCTAGGTCTTCACTTACGAACTCTAGACATGCCTCCCCACGAACTCGGTGCCCCAGCTTACCGTAAATACGACGTGGAGGCGTGGCTTCCAGGGAGGAACATCTTCGGGGAAGTGTCCAGCTGCAGCAACTGCACAGACTTCCAAGCTAGGAGACTCAGAATCAAATATAAAGAAGATGGGGAACTAAGACATGTGCATACAGTTAATGGGACTGCACTAGCTGTTCCAAGGATTCTAATAGCTTTGTTAGAAACGTATCAAAATGAAGACGGAACGGTTGACATTCCAGATGTTTTGAAACCATATGTGAAATTTGATATGCTGAGGAAAGAAAAACGGGTTCCTGAATTGAAACTGAAAAAAATAAAACGATGAAAGTGCTAATATAACTAATATTTGTTTGTTATACCTTATTGTTATTTATTAATGAAAAATAATAAATGTTTTTGTAATGAATAAATCATTTCATATTTAAATATCATTGAATCTTGCATTTCATATAAATGTGCTTTAGTAGGGAATCATTAAACACTCGAATACTTTTAAATTATCTTTTGCCTTATTAAATCACGACTGATGCGTAGGGCTTTACTTTTTCATTGTTATTATATCGAATAATGCTGTTATATTTTGAAATCGATATTTGATGTAACGATGTGTCAATTCGCAATTCAATTTAACTTTTCCCGCCGTGGCGTTTCCCAGGTATGATGTCACCACAGTATAGGGCGCGAGCAGACACTTGACTCGGGCGTCCTTGACGTACTTGGAATCAGCTGATTTGTGTGCGCATGTCGTTTTGACAAGAACAGTGTCACTTTGACAAGACCAATGTTTTAACTTATTTTGATTTTGAACTGCTAAAATCTTATTATTGTACAATTTTCAGGCTGTAAAACATGAAATTTAAAAATAATCTCTTCTCAACAATTCAAAATTAAAATAAGTCAAAACATTAGTTTTGTCAAAGTGATATTGTTCTTGTCAAAATGACAAGCGCACACAAATCAGCTGATTCAAAGCACGCCAAGGACGCTCGAGTCACGTGTCTGCTCGCGCCATGTAGGGCGTGAGCAGACACGTGACTCGAGGGACCTTGACGTGCTTAGAATCAGCTGATTTGTGTGCGCATGTCATTTTGACAAGAACAATGTCATGTCGACAAGACAAATGTATTGACTTATTTTGATTTTTAACTGCTAAAATGTTATTATTTTTAATTTCATGTGTTTTACTCCGTAAAAAATATAAAATAATAACATTCTAGCAATTCAAAATCAAAATAAGTTAAAACATTAATCTCGTCAAATTGACAATGTTCTTATCAAAATGACATGCCCACACAAATCAGCTGATTCTAAGCACGTCAAGGTCCCTTGAGTCACGTATCTGCTCGCGCCCTATAACGAAAGATCACGTGATTATCATGTTTTGTCCCTTTCTCACTTCAGACTCGATCTTCAGCTCTGTCCCATGCACGTCCCATGCTAACTTCACTTCAGACTGCACTTTCGATGCAGTGCGCATGCGTCAGTTTGAATAGCTGTCACATTTCTAGCAAGATATCAAATGAAAATAAAATGAAGACAATAAGAATCAAATAGGTTTTTATTGAATTCTTCAATAATATAATATAATGGAAGATAACAATGTGATCATATGTATATACATAAGTATTATGATCAGGGTGCTCTTCGTCTTCATTCTTGCTTAAAAAGCAAATATTACCAACAGTAATTGAGAATTTATAAATTTAGGGCTTCATCAACGACCTACTATCAAATCTGAGTAATCGATAATATGGCCACAAGCCACAGACGACGTCTATCTTGTTTTTCAAATGTATCCTACCTACTACACCTACCCTACCTACACAAATTGTCACTTGTTACTTATGTTCATATAAGATTAGGTTTTAAATATTACCTCGATAATCGGTACTAGATGGGATAGTAAACAGTTTTATATTATAGTCCGACGACAAACTTGCACCCAACAACATAGTGGCATAGTTTGAAAAAGAATGACACTCACAAACAACAGAAAATAACAATAAAATAAATAACAACAAACAAGATAACAAAAAGAAACAAATAATAAAACACTACAATGAATAACAATAACACAATCAATCGCTATATGCACAAGAACCGCCAAATAACAAAATGGCAACAAATTCCACGCTTGCACACTCATTCTTAAAATTTACAACTAGAAAAATAAGACAGCTATTCAAACTGACGCATGCGCACTGCGTCGAAAGTACAGTCTGAAGTTAGCATGGGACAGAGCTGAAGATCGAGTCTGAAGTGAGACAGGGACAAAACATATGATAGGTCACGTGATCTTCCGTGCCCTATAGGTAAGCAGCTGTAAGCAGTATTTCCTACTTATACTTTGACCACAGCATAAAGTCTTTATGCTATGTTTTGTCGTCACAACTGGGAAATGTGCTGTCAGTCTGTCACTGATACTGCATTTTACGCTTTTTAGAGAAATTTGAAAACATTAAACTTGTGTTAAAGGATATTTTATATTATTTAAACGGCCTGCAAACTCCAGAAAGTTTCTATGAAAGGAAGGAAATAATATTTTTACTTCAAAATTTTGCCACTTTGTGCGTATCACTTGGCTTGAATGCATCTACATATTATACAGGAGTCCGTTTCTCGAAGCTTACCAGTGGAATCTCGGAACCTAAGAGAGATACAAAGTCGGTTAAATTAGGGCAAAGTGGACCAATTTATAGATGCATTTGTTTTCCCGAAAAATTCACAGGTCACTAGATAAATGGAAAAATTCATATTTTGCTGGTTTTTATTTTTACAAATAACTTTTAAATATATAATAATATGGAATTTGGGTTTGAGCTTCTTTAGGACACTTTTTATTTTCTTTCGAACGGCGATGCTCAAATTTTTTATCACTGTTAGATTTTGAGATGAAGCCAAAGTTATGATTTTTATATGGATGCCATATTGGAAAATTACATTATTGAAGAGATTTTTTAGCTTCCAACAATGTACATATACAAATCTTATTGATGTTCATTTGTTTCAAACAGAAAAATGCAAAAATTATTAATTTCGGATGGAGATGGAAACAGTAAGCAACAATTTCTTCTCAGACTTGCAGTTAATAATAAAATTTATTCACACCGACGTTTCGACTATACCATAGTCTTCTTTAGGACTCTACAATGTACAAGGATTGCTATCTCGAGAACTATAAGAGCTACGAGGTCGGTTATATTAGCAAACACTTTCTGTTTTACAAAACTATTAAAATGAGCAAAACAATTTTTTTAAACCAGTGGTTCTCAAAGTACAGGATGCAACTTTCTTATTTTAAATGGGACATTCTATATATTTTCATAAAGTGAATTTTTATTGACGAAATAAATTACAAAAACGTAAGAGAAAATTATGAATAATTAACCATATCAAGTAGGCTGTGATAATAAATTAATTTGTTTTTGTAACAAAATACATAATTTTACAAAAATAACTTACTATTTAAACAATGGATCTTTTCAATTTAAGGGCTATCTCTTTCTATCGCTGCAAATGAGGCGCGGGCAGACACGTGACTTTAAAAAGTGCTTGTAGGGCCCCTCAAGGGTGCCAAGTATACAGCTTGTATAACTCGCCTGTGTTGCCAAATCAATTTAAGCGTAAAATTAATAAATAAAATTCTAAAACTAGTTATTATTAATGAATATCATGTTGTTTTATTTTCTGACACATTAAACTTAATTTTTAAATTAATTTTTATAAAAATAGAGCATTCAACATGAACTGATGGTTTCCTTAAATTTAACGCGCCAAGAAATCTGTATCGTAGATGGCAGCACTAATCGCTTTGTTTATGTGTTAGAAAATAAAACAACATGATATTCACTCTATCCGTTTTAACTATAGACTAGATGGCGTTTCGAGCGCGGCCGTTTTTACATGTATTAAATAAAAAATTCAAATTTTGGCGCCATTCCTGGATTTTAAAAAAATCTTTCTAAGTGACATTTTTTCAGTAATTTTGTCTTGTATGTACATATGTATCTATTTTTATCCATAATATTAACGAAGATAACAATAACAAAACTAACGAAATACTAACTAAAAACTAAGAAAAGCGCACAACGAAAACTATTAAATATGAAATATAACGCCAAAACACTATGAACATTAACAAACAGAACTGAACAGAAATTAATAATATGTAATAAGTCGTGTACTATTGACTTTTATTTATTTTGTCAGACGTCAAAATAATTGATACAGTTGTCAAGCAAATTTAAATTTCGCAAGAATTATTTTATTGTGTAAACTCGGTTCGCTTTTGAACCAACACTCTATAGTTAAAACGGATAGAGTATAGTTTTACAATTTTATTTATTAATTTTACGCTTAAATTGATTTGGCAACACAGGTAAGTTACACAAGCTGTATACTTGGCACCCTTGAGGGGCCCTACAAGCACTAGTCAAAGTCACGTGTCTGCCCGCGCCTCATAGTAAGAAAATGGCGCGAACAACTGCCAGTTAGCCCGTCAAACGATACGTCAAAAATATTGCAGTTATCAAAATACCTGTATTCTCGGTGAAAATTTACATCGTTAGACATTTTACCTTCAATAAAAGCTTCTGTAACTTATTTCGATAAGATTTTTTAAAGTTATCTAAGATATTCTCACATTTTACATCTAATTTTTTTAGAAACAAACTCCATAGATCTCAGTTGTTCTTACTATGCGCAGATCCCCATTGCGCATATCTTCTATCTCTTTAAATTGAAATGGTCCATTGACTTTAATATTATCTCAAATATTTTCATAGCCTGCCTATCATAGCTTAGCAGGTTAATTATTCATAATTTTCTCTTAGGTTTTTGAAATTTATTTCTTCAATAAAAAATCTCTTCAAGCATATCGTTGAAATTTGAATATACGTAGATTCCAAATATATAAAAATATATACGTGTCTCATTTAAAGTAAGAAAGTTGTATACTGTATTTTGAGAACCACTATTTTTAAAAATAATTTGTTTCACTCATTTTAAAAGTCGTGTAAAATAGAAATTGTTTGCCAATTTAACCGACCTTGTAGCTCTTATAGTTCTAGAAATAGCAATAGTGGACAAAATGAAATGAACAGCCTGTATACACAAGAGCGAAATAAAGTACATGTGAACACAAATATAATACAAAAATATATGATTACAATAATATATGACATGAAACTTATAGAATGGGGACCATCTTAGATGTGTTTTTGTTTTGACAAAAATTCTCATGGGTATTAGAAAATAGCGGAAAACTGAAATTGGTCGATATTTTCATTTTAAAATCACTTCTAAACTATCAGCAAACAATGTTTCAAATAAAAAAGTTAGATATGCTTATTGTCTATCCAAAGGCGTACGAAAATAATTTTTCTATCGGTACATTTTCGAGATTTACATTTTTTAAATGGAACCCATATTTTATTTTTACTTCAAAAAAATACTTATTTTTTTTCTCTTTCGGTTGATATAAAGGTTATTATGTTTTAAATTTATTTTACCCTCAAAATAATATAATTTTAACTCTTTATTTTCAAATTCACGTAAGTAGGTACACACCAAGTATGATTTATAAAAATATTTAAAACAAAAAACCCTTACTCCAATCGAAAGAGAAAAAAATAATCATTTTTTAAGCAAAAATAAAATCTGGTTCGATTTACAAAAATGTAAGTTCGTGTTATATCTCGAAAATTTACCAATAGAAAAATTATTTTCGTACCCCACTGGATAGACAATAAAAATGATCTTTATTTGAAACAATTTTCTCGATTACTGATAGTTTAGAAATAATTTCAATATGAAAATATCGACCAAATTCAATTTTCCACTATTTTCTAGTAACCTATGAGAATTTTTGTCGCCCCCTTAGTATAAAAACTAGAATCTATGATCTTCCCAAACCGAATTCGCATCCGGCCCCGCCGCCATATAGATGTATCAATTCAGTAATAGCCATGTGTTTGAAATTTCAGGACTAGGTATTTTGCCGTTCGCGGCTATTCTTCTTGTGCTCGAAGATGCCAGATGGCTCTGAATTCTGAATGTGAATACGGGTTTCCAAGTTTTTTAATTTTTACCTCTCGCCACTCTCGCTAAGAGAGGTATCGGATTCATGCTAAAAATCGCATATCCAGATTTTAGTGAATATATTTATAATGACCCTGTTTAAAATTAATAAAATTTGTAATTACATATTTTTTGCGGTTGCACAATAGTATATTAAAGAACGTGTTTTATAAGACATGTGTTTTTCGCACGCGTCAAAATTTAGAAAACGAGCGTCAGCGAGTTTTCTAATTGACAAGTGCGAAAGAAAGTCTAATAAAATGAGTTCTTTATACTATTTTTTATATTTTGCACCTTCTACAAACTAAAATATTTTTAAAAAACTGTTAATATTAAACCGAGTTGATTTAGGGAAATTTGTAAGTGAAATGTTGTAGTTGGTAACATTGAATTCACCACATTCAATTATTATTTGAAAGTTCATGTCATTTCAATATTTACGTACAAATTTAAGTGAATTTAGTGTAATCATGGAAGATGAAATCAGTTGCACTCCGCCTGAGCTACGTAATATAGCTCAGACTACAGTAAATAATCTACTTCCTAAAAAATCGCGCGAGATTTATGAAAAAGAATTTGCAAATTTTGACACATGGTGTAAAGAAAATAATGTTAAAGGCGTAACAGAGAATGCTTTGATTGCTTATTTTGAAATGCAAAGTAAGACGAAAATATGTATTATTTTTATTATTATTATTATTATATTCATTAAATAAAGTGATTAATTAAGTAAAAGAAATTTTGAGGTTATATTGAAATTTCTTATCTTCCAGCTTTGACGTTTGACAATTTAACCCTTTCAGCCTCAGTGTACAGGAAATATTTATTTTTTCTTATATTTGCATTAAAACTTGCTTTAAAATAAATTAAAAATAATTTTCTATCGTTCAAAGGTTCAATCTACAAAATTTTAGTACTACTAGGTCCATCTATGTGGACTAATTCGAACATTATATTAACATTTACATTTTCATGTAAATAATCTTCCCTAAATAAAAAAATAATAATAATATCGACATTATATTATTATAATGAATTGTCAATTAACTAAAAATAAATTAGGTAAAAATGGGTTAAAGAAACGTCATCTAGTACCAACCGTCTAAAACAAAAAATTGCGTATCGTAATGACTTCATTATGAACGCAAAATATAAAAAAAATATTGTGTACACCTTGTCCGCGAAATCCTTTAGCGCCCTGGGATTGTCTTGCCTCGGCCGCAAGCGGCCTCGGCGACAATTTTTCTCTCGGTACGCTAAAGAGTGATATCGCGGCCGTGGTATACAAATAACTATTGTATACCAAGGACGCGAAAAGAGAAAAATTGTCGCCGAGGCCGCTTGCGGTCGAGGCAAGACAATCTCGAGGACGCTAAAGGATTTCGCGGACAAGGTGTACAGGTGTCTCATTTTCGATGTTTTTTTAAGGTATCTCGGGTAATATTAATGATAGAGCGAAACCGTTTGCACATTGCAGGGTCAACTTTTCGAGAAAAGTTTAATAGTCACCACAGGAATGTTCGATCTTCTTTTGTTTCTCAGCTACAGGCAAAAACTCGTTTTTCGCTCGTTTTGAAAATATGTCATATCTTATTTATTAGGATAGTTAGAGACAAAATGTTTTTATAAAAATTTTACCGGTTTTTAAATAGAATAAAATGGCGTAACTATATTTTTTTAAAACTTAATAATTCTCGAGATATAACACAAACTTATGATTTTTTAAATGGGAACCTATGTTGAAAATAGTATCGTCTTATAACAAAAGAATGTAGACTTGTTATATATCATTGAAAAGCTTATAAAATAAGCAAAATAATGAGACTATTTTCAACATAGGTTCCCATTTAAAAAATCATAAGTTTGTGTTATATCTCGAAAATTATTAAGTTTTCAAAAAATCTAATTACGCCATTTTATTCTACTTAAAA
Source organism: Harpalus rubripes (assembly GCA_963082715.1). Lineage (NCBI taxonomy): Eukaryota > Metazoa > Arthropoda > Insecta > Coleoptera > Carabidae > Harpalus > Harpalus rubripes. The sequence continues at coordinate 53,550,794 of OY720453.1, read as the reverse complement.
AACGGTATTTTTTTATACAAAACATTTTTCTCTAACTATCATAATAAATAAGATATGAGATATTTTCAAAATGAGCGAAAAACGAGTATTTGCCTGTAGCTCAGAAACAAAAGAAGATCGAAAATTCCTGTGGTGACTATTAAACATTTCTGGAAAAGTTGACCCTGGAATGTGCAAACGGTTTTGCTCTATCGTTAATATTACCCGAGATACCTTTAAAAAACATCGAAAATGAGATACCCCGTACACAATATTTTTTGTGCAACCGTAAAAAATATGTAATTACAAATTTTCTTAATTTTAAACTGTTTTATTGTAAATAGAAAGTTAGCTTTGAAGGTGGCTGAGGAATTGACATTTGATAAACAAAACCATGTAATTCTCAAGTGTCAAAGTGATTGTTTACCTAATTTCGCGGCCGCTACCATGACAACGTTACAATAACAACGGTCGCAAAATCTAATTCCGCGGCCTGTATTGCGGCTGCGAAATGCTTACTTCGCGTCGGGTTGCACAAAAAAATTATTTTTAATGATGTCGCCTGTTTTTTTGTTGTACAGAATCGAACTTGTAGATCTTATATTTAATAAAATTAACCGTTTTACCGGTAGTTTTTAAAACGTTTCTGTTTAATTTTTTTGTAGTATTTCATTAGTTTTAAAATGGCATTTTACAACATTTACTACTATGCATAATACAATTCGCATGATCTCTTATTTAATTTCCCTTTTAAATGTTACGTAAATATATACATATTCCCTGTCGTGTGAGCCGTTTAATTGGGCCAAGATATCCTGGTGTTCCAATTATATAAATGGAATCAACTGTATATATTTCCCTGTTGTTTTGTTGTGGTATTTTTCCCTGAAAAGAATAGGGGGTTGTTAGATAAAAAATTGTATTAGTTTAAGTAATTTTAATTGTTTATTTGTAATACATTATTGTCTATTATGTTCGAAGATTAAATTGCATTTATTTTCATTCTTATTCTTTGTACATATTTTATACTTTACCCTAGTCCTGAAAAGGGATGTTTAAATAATAGTTTGTATAAATTTTACTTGTATTTATTGTTTATTTGTATTGTACATTGTTGTATTTCATGTAAATAACACTAATGTTCAATATTTTATACAATAAAATATAAATTAAAATATAATTTGTCTATTTCTTACTCATTACACGTATGTAGTTTTTAAAACTTTGAGTTGGAGTGGAGGATCCACACACACATACACACAGACATCATCGTGAAAATGTTAAAATTGGATTCTAGGGACCTTAAGACCTGCTCATTTACCAAAATCTCGATATGCGATTTTTATCACGATCCCTATACCTCCCTTACCAAGGGTAGCGGGAGGTAAAAAGTATATAGAACAATAGAAAAGGAATTCAATACAGTTTTCAGCATTCACAAAAATGTTTAAGCTAATCCTCATTTTTGGATTAGTAAATTCTATTATATTCCGGTATTTAAAATTTAATCTTCATGTTATTATAGCTCCGGTGACGCAATGGTTAAAGCAACGCCACATGTCATGAATGCCCTCGGGGCTCTGGGTTCGAATCCCACTAAGGCATGGATGTGTGTGAATGTGAACCCACTCTGTAAATAAGATTTAATCCTGTTGAGGGGTTTTAAAAAAGGTAGTTACTTGGATTAGATTAGGCTATATTTTAAGTAATAAACTGTCAAAATTAGAGTAAAATTGGCTAATCTAAAAATAAGGATTAACTTAATCTTTTTTGTGACTCGGGCTGCAAATGGCGGAAGGTATTGTGTTGGCCACATCACATTTTTTCTGAAGCATATCCCATTTCTATAGGGTGTTCATAATATATTTTTGCGCCTAAAATATAGGCAACCACAATTTCATAAGGTAGCATCTATGCACGATTTTTTAAAAAAATTGGTGCATGGATGCTTCTTTTTTACTGGATTAAAATTCCCAATAGGTATATCGAAAGTAGCATCTATGCACGATTCACTGCGTTTAAAAAAGCAGCATCCATGCACGATTTCTACAAAAATGATGGGCACCCTTTTTCCGACAGGTGTTACTCCAGAATTTTAGTAATTTTTTTAGGAATGCACTGTTAGGCTCGGGCCACACTATGCGTTTTGGCGGGACCGGTTTAACGGGACCGGTTTACCGGGACGACAACAACTTATTGTTTTAAACGAATGCGTCCACACCGATGCGGTTGCGGTCCGGTTGCTGGATAAAACCGTAGCATGTTGCGGTTTGACCGGACGGTCAATTTGCCGCATGACAACTATAACACATTGGAGATAATGCAAGCGTTCACAAAGGTCTGGTTTTGTTTTTTAATAGACAACGTATACTATTTGGGCTCTACACCGACCAAACATTGGTCGGACTGTATCCGAATCGGGTTGTCATTGCTGCCGTCCTGTTTCGTGGGATATATGTGGACGCTGTTCGATCCATCCCGTTTAACCGGATGCGGTTTTACCGGTCCCGCCAAAACGCATAGTGTGGCCCGGGCCTAAGTTAACTAACATAGATAGAAAGTTTTAAATTTTTTTCTCTTATAGTACAGGAAATAATTAAATATTTCTGAAGTTTTTTCATGTGAACACCCCTTACCAGTTTCCCCAGAATTTTGGTAATATGTAAATGTTAAATAAATACATACTTCCCTTTTTGTTGTAGTATTGTCCCCTGAAATAAGGGATTGTTAGATAAAAAATTGTATTAGTTTAAGTAATATTTATTGATTATTTGTAATACATTGTTGTCTTTACTTCATAGCTTAAATTGCATTTATTTTTATTATTCTTTGTATTTTATAAATATGTATCCTTGTCCTGAAAAATTAGAAATAGGGATGTTTAAATAATAGTTTGTATAAATTTTACATCTATTAATTGTTTATTTGCACTTTACATTGTTATATTTCATGCAATTATCCCTTAAGGTACAATATTTTATAATATAATTTTTCTATTTCTTACTCCTTACACGTATGTAATTTTTAAAACGGCCACAAGAATGCAGAAGCTATAGATAAACGTTGCAAAGTAAAAACAAAAAAGCGATGTGTACACTTTTTTTCTGAAGCATATCTCATATCTAAAGGTTGCCCATCATATATCTTTGCGCTTAAAATATAGGCAACCACAATTTCATAAGGTAGCATTTATGCACGATTTTTTAGAAAATTTGGTGCATAGATGCTACTTTTTTAAACGCAAAAAAGAAGCATCCATGCACGATTTGTTAGAAAAATGGTGTATGGATGCTTCGTTTTTACGGGATTAAAATTCCCAATAGGTACATCGAAAGTAGCATCTATGCACGATTCACTGCGTTTAAAAAAGAAGCATCCATGCACGATGTTTTAGAAAATTTGGTGCATGGATGCTTTTTTTACTGGATTAAAATTCCCAATAGGTATATCGAAAGAAGCATCCATACACGATGCAGTTTTAAAATTCCCAATAGGTATATCAAAAGTAGCATCCATGCACGATTTACTGAGTTTAAATTCTCAGTAGGTATACGTCTCAAATTAAAAAATCCATGCACGATTCACTGGGTAAAAAATCTGATGTGGCCAGTACATTATCTTACCAGTTATATGAGGTATTTACAAAAATTCTACCGGTGAACTGTTACCGGTAAACAACTTTTTATCAGCTTATAGCTATCGGAATCGATATTTTAAGAACGCAAGTGGTAAACAGGGTAGATCCATAACCTATGAAAAAAATTGAAAATTTAAAACAAGTTAGAAATTGGACATAGTTAACAAACTGAGCAGAGTCCTACTTTGAACACATTTCCACTTTTACCGCGCACGCTTCGCTTTGCATCACTACCTTTTTTGAGATTTTATTCTTCATGAATGCGGTAGATAGATCTGGTAGATATTGAACAATTTTCGAACACGGTAACTTTTTACACACACACACACACACACACACACACACACACACACCCACACACACACACACACACCCACACACAACGTTTATTGACAGGTGCCGCCCCCTTGTGGCCGTGTTAAAAACTACGTACGTACATGGGCTTAGAAATAAAAATCACTTTTTTACCTTTACCTCCCGCTACCCTTGGTAAGGGAGGTATAGGGATCGTGCTAAAAATCACATATCGAGATTTTGGTAAATGAGCACGTTTTAAGGTCCTTAGAATCCAATTTTTACATTTTCACAATGATGTCCGTGTGTATGTGTGTGTGAATCCTCCGCTCTAACTCAAATACTACCATTCAGAAAATTTTGAAACATGGAAAATTTCGAACTTTTTCTGTAATGGAAAGAGCCCATTATATTTTGGTGAAAATCGGATAACCGGAAATGGCACTTACTAGAAGCTCAAAATAGTATCGGTATATCGGCCATATCGGTCTTCTTGGCCGATATCGGTATCGGCCGATATGTAAACCACGATATCGGCCTATATCGGTATCGGCCTAAAAAAATATAAATTGCTTAATATTTCAGTTGCTAAGGATTTTTTAAAGGAAATTAAAACAGAAATACTAAATAAAAAACAAATCAAGTTTATTCTTATTCAAAATTTAGCAAAAAAAGTCATTAAAAATGTAGGAGTAAAGTTACACACTTAGTTAAACAAATTAATATTTAAAGTTAAGTTTTGGCAAGTTGTAATGTAACAAAATTATTGCGCTTTCATAAACATTTCCAGCTGAACAAAATAGCTGTTCACTAGCAACACTATTTGGCGGTGGCGCTAAATATATTATTGAAAATAGTATATTGTGTTATTAGGAGTAAAAGTGATACTTTGTGTGGCGATCATGGAAGTTTGCACGACGAGCGAAGCGAGTCGAACAATTGCATGCGAGGCACACAAAGACACTTTTATTCCGAATGACGCATTGAATTTTTTTTTCAAACGCACTACTTTTCTTTTTATTCGCCAATTCTATGTAGTTTCTATGGATATTTATTTATTTTATTTCTACGCCGCCGGCGTAGAAATTAGCTATTTCTACTCCGGCGGCGTAGAAATTAGCTATTTCTACTCCGACGGCGTAGAAATAAAGCTTCTACCTTGTGAATTAAGTCACAAAAATGCCATTTCTACGACGTTTGAAAAAAAATGTCTTTTTTTGCATTTGCTCTGCATTTTTTTGTGATTTATTTATGGTTAATGCGATATATTGGTATCGGCCGATATCGGATATGAGTATATCGGTATCGGCTACAAAAAATCATATCGGTCGATCCTTACTTTAAATGTTATTTTTTCGAAATTAATGTTATTATAAAAATTAAAGATTATTAAATTTTCTATAGATTTGCATTAATACTTTTTCTATATATTTCATGGATAAATTTATAAAATTATTTATAATTAAAATCCCAGAGCCTACTCTTTAAACAAACAAAACGCAGTTATTCAAATGTATGTAACTGACAGATAAATGTCACTTTTAAAGAACTAATCATTTCAAAATAATATTAGTAACGTTTTAAAAAGAAAAAAGTAAATAGAACAATAGAAAAGGAATTCAATACAGTTTCCAGCATAAGTAAAAATGTAGGTATCTATTTAGATTAACAAAATTAATAATTCACAAAAATGTTTAAGATAATCCTCATTTTTGGATTAGTGAATTCTATTCTATCCCGGTATATAAAATTTAATCTTCATTTTATTATAGGTCCGGTGGCTCAATGGTTAGAGCAACGCCTCATGTTATGAGTGCCCTCGGGGCTCTGGGATATGTGTGAATGTGAACCCACTCTGTAATTGGGAATCCTGTTGAGGGGTTTAAAAAAAGGTAGTTAATTGGATTAGATTAGACTATACTTTAAGAAATTTAGAGTAAAATTCGCTAATCCAAAAATAAGGATTAACTTAATCTTTTTTGTGACTCGGGCTGTAAATGGCGGGAGGTATTGTGTTGGCCACTTCAGATTTTTTCTTTTAAATACGTTACTGTTATTAATTTGAGATGATTAGTTCTTTGACAGTGACATTTATCTGTCAGTTACATACATTTGAATAACTGCGCAACCAAGGAGTTTTGTTTGTTTAAAGCGAAACCTCCGGGATTTAAATTATAGATAATTTTATAAATTTATCCATAAAATATATAGAAAAAAGTATTAATGCAAATCTGTAGAAAATTTAATAATCTTTAATTTTTATAATAACATTAATTTCGAAAAAATAACATTTAAAGATATGTTTCGATGAAAAACTATTTTGAGCTTCTAGTAAAGTGCACATTTCCGGTTATCCGATTTTCACCAAAATCTAATGGGCTCTTTCCATTACAGTTCGAAATACAAGGTTTCAAAATTTTCTGAATAATAGTATTTGAGGAGTGGAGGATCCACACATACATACACACGGACATCATTGTGAAAATGTAAAAATTGGATTCTAAGGACCTTAAAACGTGCTCATTTACCAAAATCTCGATATGTGATTTTTAGCACGATCCCTATACCTCCCTTACCAAGGGTAACGGGAGGTAAAAAGGTAGTGATGCAAAGCGAAGCGCGCGCGTTAAAATTGGAAATGTGTTCAAAATAGGACTCTGCTCAGTTTGTTAAATAGATTAAATTTCTAACCTGTTTCAAATTTTCAATTTTTTTATAGGTTATGGATCTACCCCTGTTTACTATTTGCGTTCTTAAAATATCGATTCCAGTAAACAGCTGTTTATCAGGATAAACAGCTGTTTACCGGTAACAGTTCACCGGTAGAATTTTCGTAAATGTGTCATATAACTGACGGAAGGTAATGTGCTGGCCACATCAGATTTTTTTAATTATGGCACTCTAATTAATATTATATTTTGGGGGAATTAATTCTAAACCTTATATACGTTTTTCTCAAAGAAAAGCATAAACAACCCTTGCCTATCTTATATCTAAGCTATCTTAAGTCTACACAAGCTATCTTATATCTAGCCTACGCCAAGCTAAAAGTGAGAACGCCGGAATGGCGGCCCGCAAAGCCTGTGAATTCGGCCCGCAATATCGATACGACATACAAGCAAAGTTTAATGACATCATTAAAATAAAACAATTACACAAGTCGCACAATACAAATGAATAAATTTATTACAAGTTTTTATATTCACATTATTTTTGTTAGTGTTAATTAATAGTACTAGTTTGTAATCATTGTTGCAATGATTAAAAATTTATATTTATAATTATAAGTTTAGTTCCAGTTACATTTGTTTTTGTTAATAAATATTAGTTTGTAATACTTGTTGCTATAGTTATAGTTCTGTATTTACAATAAGAGTGATTTTACTTTCGTGTTAATAAATTGTGTGATTTTATAATAATTGTTGTTACAGTTAAAGATTTATATTATTATATAATAAGATGGATATCAGTTATTTTTTTGTTTTAATAAATATATAATTAAACATTTATATTTATATTAAATTTAGTATGCTAATAAAAAAAAAAAAAAAAAATAAGAAATAGTTAAATATATTTAAAACAAAAAAATCGTGGTTATTGTTTTGATTTTATTCCGTTTTTTTTTTGGCCCGCCTAAAAATTCGATAATTTTAAATTGGCCCGCCTAAGAAAAACTTTGGGAACCCCTGTCCTAGAGACTAAAGACATCCCCCGGTCTCAACGCGGTACCTACCCCGAATGCTGTCAACCGGTGTGCTCAAACAAAGTTAAATCAAACAAAAACTTTACTTTGCCTTTAATTATACGTTACCATTAATATTACATGATGATTACGTACGATGGACGCCGACAACGTTAGCAAACTCCGACGAACGATTTTATGATGAATCGACAAGGAATGCACTTCAACTTTATCAATTTTTTAAAGAAAACGCTCAACGTCGCGATGAGGCAAAGTTTAATTAAGTTCTGAAAATATATTTAAAAGGACTTAAAACTAACTTAAAATGTACTATATTAATCTAGTCTTCTCGATGTCCGATTCCTGAAAGATATGTGCTAATCAAATGGCTCAGATATTGATTTTATTGATAAATAGTCGGTATTTCAATTTTACATTGTTTGAATATTATGTACACATCCATGAAAGTTATATTTCTTTCAATGTAGTACTTAAAATCGAATTTGAATACAAGATAATATTTATACATATATTATAGTCGTCATGAAAGTTATATTTCTTTCAATGTAGTACTTAAAATCGAATTTGAATACAAGATAATATTTATACATATATTATAGTCGTATTCCTTTGACTATAAGTTCTCATGATTGAATATGAGAACAAAGTTTTTTACAAGTTCATCCGTAGAAGATTTATCTGGACCTCAGCTATCCTTTAGAAAAGCTGCCCTAGTAGATCTGCAGTGTTGAAATCCAAAGCTCGAACGCTGCATCCAAAATTCTCCTAGTTTATTGACGTCTCATACCATCCAAAAGGTCCGCCTATTAAATAATAATTATTACTTTGTTGTATTTTTTAAACTATTTAAAAAACTGTTGGGTAAAATTTCGTATGAGAAACGAATCTTCATCCACGTGTATCATGCGATATTTTATCCAACAGTTTTTAAATGGTATTTGAAATTTGATTTCATTTGATATATCTAAACTTGTTGGCTAGTAACTAGATTTGAACCAGTTAATTTTTATTCCAAGATTCGACAATAACGAGACTAACCACTATAATGTGATAGTCCAAAGTCTTATAGTTTTCCTGAAACCATTTAAAATGTTATGGCCTGAAGATATATGCTAATCATATGTTCCCAGATTTTATTGATAAATAGTTGATATAAATTTATTCTTTGAATGCAGACATTCATGAAAGTTATATTTCTTTCAAATAGTACTCAAGATAATATATAGATATAATATTATAGTCACATTCCTTTGATTATAAGTTCTCATGATTGAACATAATAACAAAATTTGTATATAAAAAAAAAACTTATCTGTTCATCCATCGGTGGTCGTCTATAGTGGCGTAACTGGGGTAAACGGGGCCCGTGTGAAAGCAATTTTTTGGGCCCTATATACCGAAAGTGTATGAATTAATCAATTACTGCGGAGCAGGGCCAGATTGGGAAGATTCAGCGGCCCGGGAAAATTCTAGCATTATCGGCCTCATTTCCAGTGTTTTTTTTTTCAAATTTATAATTATATTGCCACAAAGTAATAAATTAGCTTTGGTGTTGGATAATACGAATTTTGTGTCTACATAGAAATTGAACATTTATAAAAGATGTTGAAATATAAAAAAAACGCTCCTAAAAATAGTATTTAAAATATAGAACATTCTGTAGTTAAGAAAATAACATTAGGTTCGTTTAAAAATTGTAGACAATATTAAATTCTGAAGCAAAAAAATTATCTGATCAAACCTAATCTTGAAAACGAAATAAAGCATTGAAAGATAACACAACCACGATTCTACCCGCAGGTAATGGAAGTGTTACAGCAATATTGGATACCAATTTACATGATCAGAAAATAGAAGAGCTTTTGAATCAATGAAACTTGGAAACGTTTATAGAAAACAAAGTGTATTGTGCTTTTAAGAAATATAAAGAATTATATTCCGTTTAGAACAAGAACAAATCTCACTCCATATTTTAGCAAGCTTCCACACCTGTACGGGAGGCTTCCAAAAATCCATAAGAAAGATTTAAGCATCTCAGAAACCCGTCAAAAGTTCTATAAATTCTCCTACTTACAAACTATCACAATATCTATTACCAATCATTCAGCCACTTCAAAGAAAAAGAACATCATTGTGAAGAACTGAAAACATTTTGTAGAACTTGTGAGTTAAATGCAATTACAACCACAAAATCTTTTTGTCAGCTTTAATGTTGTAAGTTTATTTACAAGAAATTTTTAGAAATCATCAAAACTAGGCTTGAAAAAGACATCAACTTAAAAGATAGAACCGACTTGTCTCTTGTTGGTATTATGGAACTTTTGCAGTGCTGCCTACAGAACTCATATTTCCAAGAAAAAGATAGATATTTTGTACAAGAAGATGGTTTGCTGATGAGTTCTTCTTAGTTATAGTCAATTGACACGGAATTTTTTGAAGAATTGGCACTAGATACAGCCAATATAAGACTTAAACTTTGCCTTAGATATGTCGATGATAGTTTACATTAGGTTTACAATGGAGAAAAAGTCTCATGGAATCCCTCCGTTCTTGGATGTTTTAACAGAGAAAACGAACCATGGACATCAGTTTACCCTACCGTAAACCAACACACCAACACCAGACAATACCTTAACTATAATTCCAATCATTCAAAATGTACAAAGTAGGAAATTATCAAAACCTCATATATTCGAACACGGACTATATCTGCAACACCGAAAGAAATTTTCTCAAGAATCAGAAAATACAGAAAACGATCTAAATAAGAACTGTTACCAGGTGATGTTAATTAGATGATGCTACGTAATTTTAGTTTGTATCACCAAGCGGCGGCCTCAAAAAGCCGCGACCTGTCGGGAAATTCCCGATTATCCCGACTGGCCAATCCGACCCTGCTGCGGGGCCCCTAATGTCGCGGGGCCCGTGTGCCCAGCCGGAGCCTCCGAGATACTACGAGCCTACAACTGGCGCGCGTGACGTCACACTAGTGGCCCAACTTTTGTACAGTGTTTAATGGGAGATACACAGTTTTTTCAAAGTATTGCGAAAACTGTGGCAGATATGAAAAAATGTATATAAACAATATTATAGATCATAAAATCATTTATCAAAATGCGTTAACAGAACATATTTATGTTCTGTAGTTTAGCTGTAGGAAGCGTATAAAAAAACAAGGTCAGATGACACATCTTAACTTTTTTAAAATTTTTGCGAAAACTGTGACAGATATAAAAAAATGTATATAAACAATATTATATAACATAAAATTCTCTAACAAAGTGTGTTAATATAAAATATTTATGTTAAGTCATTTAGCCGTAGGAAGCGCATAAAATAATATATGTAGATACATATTGACTCTTTGTTTTCCCACTTAGAAATTTGTAAAAATTCTGCCTGTTTCGGTGCTTTCCTTAATTATTTCCTAGTCTATATATGAAATATTTTCTATGTATTTCAAATTTAATTATGTATTGTACCAGTTTTATATTTATAAACTTTTCTATTTTTTACTGTTTCTCGCAGTTTTCTATTATTAAGTAGGTAATATTTCTAAAAAAATGCCATTTTATTTGTATTTATTTATAAATGTTTAATGTTTGTAATTATCATTGTTTAGAACATACATTTATTTTGTTTTCTAGTTTAATATTAGTGTTTTATTTTATATAATTATGCATTATATTTTAATCAAGTCAAAATTGTAACTTATTTCTAATTTTCAAAGTTCCCTGTGGTTTATTTTGGTAAAAATAAATGTTTTTCAATTATTTACGTTTATTTTTATTTTGTAATTACATTCTAGCACCGAGACATGCAGAATTTTTACAAATTTCTAAGTGGGAAAACAAAGAGTCAATATGTATCTTTACATATATTATTTTATGCGCTTCCTACGGTTAAATGACAACATAAATATTTTATATTAGCACATTTTGTTAGAGAATTTCATGTTCTATAATATTGTTTATATACATTTTTTTATATCTGTCACAGTTTTCGCAAATTTTTAAAAAAAGTTAAGATGTGTCATCTGACCTTGTTATTTTATACGCTTCCTACAGCTAAACTACAGAACATATATATGTTCTGTTAACGCATTTTGATAAATAATTTTATGATCTATAATATTGTTTATATACATTTTTTCATAACTGCCACAGTTTTCGCAATACTTTGAAAAAACTGTGTATCTCCCATTAAACACTATACAAAAGTTGGGCCACTAGTGTCACGCGCGCCAGTTGTAGGCTCGTAGTATCTCGGAGGCTCCGGCCCAGCACACCTTGCACACTGGTAGTTACGCCACTACGCCGTAGAAGATTTATTTGGTGTTCAGGTATCTTTTGGAAAAGCTGCTTTAGAAGATCTGCAGTGTTGAAATCCAAAGATCGGAAACTGCATCCAAATTCCCCAAGTTTCTTGACGTCTCAGACCAGCCAAAAGTCTGCCTATTGAATAATAATTATTAGTTTGTGGTATTATTTAAATCGTTTCAAAAACTGTTGGATAAAATTTCGTATGGCAAACGTGTATTAATTACACAAACAAGACATTTGATTTATACAATGAATACACGTGTACCATGCGATATTTTATCCAACAGTTTTTAAGTGGTTTCAAAAGTATTTTAAATTTGCTCTAATTTGATATAATAGGATGACAAATAGGAGTCCATATGGATGATGTCACCAAAGAATCATTCCGCAAGATATTACCGGCTATATTCCGATTTATTCTGTTGTTGATTTTGAAAGCAAATGGTTGTGTTGCGCTCTTCATAGAAATTTTTATACGATGTGTAAGAAAACTGAATGTTAAGTATGAATGTATTTTGTGTACATTATATATAACAATGTGTAAGATTTACTGTGATATCCGGTTGTAGAAACGTTATCAACTCTTTGCTTAATTAACGGACCATCAAAATGAACAAATTCGAATAAGTTTTCTTGATATTATGACATTTAATTGCCGTCAAAAAATTTCATTGCAATTGTTCGTTTTAATGATCCGTAAATTAAACAAAGAGTTTATGAAAGTTTCTGCAACCGGGCATAAAATGTGATAATGTCCATGCTGCTTTGTATTATTTTGTTGTATTACATGTTATAGACCTTGTAGAAGATGCAAGTGTGTACTGAAACGTTGATGTTGTAAGAATAAATGCTATTTGACTGAATTATCGAGTAATTGTTAACACCTTAATATATGCATAAAATTAAAATAGCAATGACCTTTACGTAAAGTGTCACTTCCGGTTGATTTTGTTTCAAATTATATACGAATTTTAAATAACAAATTTGAGAAGTTTTGGATCATATTTTAATATTTTTTTTCTGGAAAATCTGTTTATAGCTTTAAGTAAAGTAGTATTTCCGATTTATCAATTTTAGAAAAAATCTAATATGTCGTTCTCATTAATATAAATAAATAAATAAATAAATAAATAAATATATCATCACCCATTGCTGGGTGTGCCAATCTGCTTTGTACACAGATATCGATAATGATGAAATATTTGCACCGTGCGGGCGCTTACCAGTGTACCACAGGGGTCAATTTTGTGCCATTTAAAATTGGAAATATTTAGTGTCGGTCGGGATCAAACCCGGTTCCCCAGATTCGTGACCTGACACTCAGGCACGCGGCTACGAGACCCCATTAATATAAAAGTCTTAAATACCAAATTTGAAAAGTTTTGGATTACATCATAATATATTTTTCACGAAAATCTGTTCAGAACTTCAAGTAAAGTATAACTTCCAGTTTTTAATGAAAACTATGTTAAATTTTCAATTTTAGTATTTAAGACTTTTATGTCATGGAAAACAACATATTAGATTTTGGTTAAAATTAATCAAGCAGAAGTGCTACTTTTCTTGAAGCTCTGAACAGATTCTCGTGAAAAATATATTGATACAATCCAAAACTTTTCAAATTTGGTATTTAAGATCTTTAAAGTAATAAGAAAGACATATTAGATTTTTTCTAAAATTGATAAACCAGAAGTGATACTTTAAGCTGTGAGCAGATTTTCATGGAAAATATAATATGATATATTCCATAACTTGTCAAATTTAGTATTTAAGACTTTTATATAAAGGGAAGCAACATATTAGATTTTTTCTAAAATTGATAAACCAGAAGTGATACTGCTGTGAGCAGATTTTCATGGAAAATATAATATGATATATTCCATAACTTGTCAAATTTAGTATTTTAGACTTTTATATAAAAGGAAGCAACATATTAGATTTTGGCTAAAATTGATAAACCGGAAATGATACTTTATTTGAAGCCCTGAACAGATTTTCGTGAAAAATAAATTGATACAAACCAAAACTTTCCAAATTTGGTATTTAAGACTTTTATATTAATGAGAACAACATACTATATGTTTTCTAAAATTGATAAACCGAAGTAGGTACTACTTTACAGGAAACTATAAACAGATATTCTTGAAAAAATATATTAAAACATGATCCAAAACTTCTCAAATTTAGTATTTAAAACACGTGTATAATTTGAAACATTAGATTTTGACTATACCTATATGATAAACCGGAAGAGGTACTAAATTTGGAGCTCTTAATAGATTATCGAGGAAAAACATAATATGATCCAAAATTTGGTATTACAGACTTTTCTATTTATTGAAACAACAAATTAGATCTTGTTTACAAACGAACAACTGGAAGTGATACTTTACTTAAAGCTCATTGCTATTTCAAACATAGAATTGACGGGAGGTCAAGTGTTGGCCACATCAGATTTTTTTTAAATGTAGGTTAATATTGGAAGTATGTTTGTATAGTGTTGAATTTTAAAAAAAATGTTAATAGTTCTAGTACAGCAACAATATATTTAAATTTTCGCTTCATATTTTAGTACAGGGGTAAATATTCCTCTTAAATGTAAAACTTAGACCCTTTTAACCATATTTAGACGCATGCGGCATGCGTATAAGCTTCCAAAATAGATTTATAGCGTTGTTCTCACATTTCGTCTGTTGAGACTCCAAATTTAATCCAATCGCATAATTGCAAAAATCCACTTATGACTTTTTGTCCTGACAGTAGCGAATTCAGGAATAATTATTGAAAAAACCTGTTGTGTGTTTTTGATACCCGACTCATGCACCCCTAAATTTGGGAATTTAACTACGCCTATTATTTTGAAGCATAACATCTATCCTCATCCTTTGTTTCACTCATAATTTTCGGTCAACAATCTAAGATTTAGTTTTAATTATTTATATTTGTATGTACTAGTATTAGTACACCTGTACGTAAATAATTCATGTACCAATTTACATTAAAATTAATTTAATTTCATTTACAGAATGTTAATATTTACAATAAGGAAGAATTAACAATGAATTATTTCATTTTAATTTTCACATTAGTTTACACACTTTAAACAAACCAAGTTATCAAGATAACTCTTAGTATAAATTCAAATCCATTAATAATATTAATAATTCTTTTGCAAAATGGATAATTTGTTTAGTTCTATATCTCCTGTATATTATGTGACAAAATTCTTAGGAACAATAAATTATTATCCAGTATTAAATCAAGGCAACTGCAATTTTAAAACTGATTATTTGGCAATATTTTATGGCTCAATGTTATTATTTCTATACATTATTCAAAATCATTATGTTCATTATCCATTATTTATTGACTTTGCACCTGACGTTTTTGAAATATATGTTATTTCGTTATATTTCAAAGTAATATTTTGCATAAGCTGTCTTATATACCAAATTGATATTCGCAAAACTCATATTAAATTCCTAAATGAACTAAGTTCATTTGACAAGAAAATAACAAAATTGGGTATTCGCATTAATTACAAAAAAACAAGAAAATATGTTTTGAGAAAAGTTGTTTTTGAAGGATTATTTGTTCTTATACTATGTGTTCATAATGTACATCACAAACTCGAATTTTTGTATCCTACATTGTTTGATATAATAATTTATAATATTGCTTATGTTGCAGATGAAATTTTAGTATTCTCAATTTTCACAATTTTAGAAGTATATCTAATAGGTATTTGTGATAGATATGAAGAAATGAATATTTTCATGAAAAATAATTGTAGACTTTATAAATCAATTATTAATGTTCGCATTTTACACAGAAAATTAAGAAGTATATCAAAAATTTTGAACAAAATGTTTTGTTTACAATTGTTAGTATTTATAATAAAATGTTATTTGCAAATTGCATGCAGTGTTCACGACTTATTTTGGTATTATCGAGAGTGTTTTTATGGGGAATATAGAAATAGAACTATTTTTCAAGTAATTGTGGCATTACCTTCGACTGTAGTACTATATAATATCTTAAAAATAATTTTCATTGTACAAAAATGTTCTCAAATTACTTTGCATGTAAGATTTATTATTTTATTTGAAGTTGTATTTTTATGTAGTCTTATGCATTAATACATTTGCACGATTTTAGGAAAAATCAATTAAATCAATACTACATGAAATAAATTGTTATCATCCAGTATTAAAACAAGAGGTATAGAGTAGCATTAAAATAGTGTCTAAATATTCGCTGGCGGTATTATACAGGACCTTTCTAAAACTGTCACAAATTTTAAAGGTAGTACTGACCAAAATGAGTAAAAAATTAATCAACGTGGGTTCAATCTTCAATAGTTTCTGAGATATAAGGCAGTGAAAATAGTTATTTTTGATTCTAGATTGCGAAATGGAACTTTTACATTCGAGAATGCAAGTCAAACAACGTTTTTTTCGAAAACTGTGTCCGAAAATTAATAAAAATTTAAAGAATAGTTATTTGTATACCAAGTGCTGAAAGTGTTTCTTTGTCGAACCAAATCGAAAGTTGCAGCCTGAACGAAGCGAAGGCTGCAATTGTTGAATATTTGATGGGTAGGTACCTATTACAATATTCTATACAACATTCATAAATAAAATTCGTTGCTAGGACACCGAAGCCTGCTGCAAAGAGTCGCTTTCAGTACGAAAAACAAACCAGAAACTTTTATTTTCGGATAAGGAATAGAAAAAAAAATTGACGGTTAATTAATTAATTAATGTGATATACAACGAGGATCGTGATATATAATGTCACCGTGACAGCAATGTTTCTAATGTCATGTATATAAGCGGGATTATTACGAATTATTGCTCAATTGGGATATTAAATATAAATACATTGATTTTTTTCTAATTAAATAAAAATAAATTTATAAAACCTTGGTTTGTGCATAGTTCGGCCGGTTTGTATTTTCAACAAAGTATAAAACCTATATACATGGTGAGAAATTTTAACAAATTTTGTTAGTTATGCAACTCGAATCCATCGAAAGGCAGAAAATAACTATTCAATAGTCACATTCCGGCGTGCCTGCTAAAGGCGGCGGTCTCACTGGTAAAGTCGTGTCTCGTGTCGTGTAGTGTAGTGTCGACTCATGTCGTGTCGTTTAAAAACTGATGGTTCGGTCTCACTGGTCAAGTTGCTTACATCATTATTTGGTGTCGAGTAAATCTAAATATATTAATCTAAATTAATAAATTAAATTCACTCGTGCTCCGCTCTTTCTCAATAACCTTTGTTGTTTCTGTTCAGTGTCAAATAAAATGAAATTTGAATGACATCAACCAAATTAAGAGGTTATGTGCATTTACGCATGCGTCAAGACATCGAGTGGAATCGAGCATCGAGTAAAAATCAAAAAAACTTGAAAATCAAACAAGTTGTCGGCAATTGATAGAAAACAATGGCCCAATGTGACACTCGCTATTAGAATACACGTGTTTGAAAAATACATGACAACAAACGATTGATAGTACTCGGTCAGTGAGACCACCGCCTAAAGGGGGTGTAAACAAAAAAAAAACTTTGCACTAAAAAATAGAAAAAAAAATATCTAAGAGCAACAGTAAAAACCTCAGTTTGCTACAGGCAATACTTCTTGAGATATTCAACCGCGAATATGTGACAGAGTAGCGTGTGACGTCGTACCGACACGAGTCGGTTGAGCTTGCCCGCTGCATACGAGTGCAGTTGCGTAGTTTCAGTTGTGTAGACCTTACAAGGTTTACTGAAATATACATTCTTCGCTATTTGTTGTCATTCTGCCTAATTGTAATAACAACTTAAAGAATGGGAATTCTGCCGTAAACATTACATAATTTTCCCTGGAAAGAAAACCCAATGATATAACGCTTGGAAAAATCGTGTCAATCGAAAGCATTTTACTCCCAATCATAACTATGAAGTTTGCAGTTTACATTTTAAAATTGATGACTTTGAAAATAAATATTGGAGTTTTATATTAAACCTGCAGTGATGGCGCCCAAAAATGTAATATTACCGGTGCCGCTGAGTCTGACAGACTCCGTTAATATATTCTCCTTTAATATTAGTGTCTGTAAGATTATTTTTTTTTAATATAGTATTTATATTAACATTACACCATTTAACAAACATTAAGTCAAATATGAAATTTGGTTGTTTGTTACATTTTAGAAAGTATAAAGTTTAAATTCACACATTTTTATAAACTACATAATCCATATAAAATATACATAAAAAATATACTATATTTCTTTATATATGCATGTACCTACATAGAAATAATTAAATTAACATTTAATAATGTGTATTTCAAAACGTTAATAAATCATATTTATTTTTTAAACACATACTTATTTGAACACTCCTGTGTCTATGGACCAGAAAAGTGTAACGGCCAAACTTAGGCGCGAAATTCAAACTCAGCTCATAACATTGAGAACATAATTTCAATCCCTGTGTATTTCATACCAAGGAAATTTTTACTCAACTTTAAAGGCCGAAAAATCTCATAAAAGTAAATCTCTTATGCAAAGCATTATATGTAGCATCTAGATCGATCCTTTATTCCAGTTTCGTACAATAATATTCACATGAACTGTGCACAGTTTATATTTATTTAAATAATAATACAACACTACATAATTCATTGAACGTATGTCTTAGTTTGATCGTGAATGCTTCATCTTCTATTGTGCTGTCCTATTTACTGGTGGGTCAACGACATACGGTCTCCTTGCTTGCACCAAGCATTTTAATTTCTAATAATTTTCTTACTTTACCTTTTTTACAGGTTTAAACTGTTGCAATCTATTAATGAATAAACAAACTATCGAATTCTTAGCAAGAGCTGCTTAATTTCTTTTACAAAATATCTTTTTTTTGTCTGTAAAATTAAACTGCTATATGAAACATAGCGCCAAAGGCAAATTCTAACCTAACTTTTCTGGTCTTTTTATCGAAATTCACATTTTTTATATGGAATAAATAGTACATGCACAGAAATAGAAATATTTATAAGTAAGCAAAAGTAACCATCCGCTACTTGTACATAATATTCTGTAGTAGGTATACTACAAAGTTAGACAGGTAGTAGGTAGAGAAACAAACGCGAACATATTCAAAATAAACGAACAATTAAAATCTCTGGAGTCTCACAGACTCCACACTACCACAGAAGGGTTAAAGATAGAACACACGTAATATAAATAACGCAAGGAGATTACTATTGTTAGGACGCGTGTGCATATTCTGCATTACTGCCAATGCTGGTTCGGTCGACTGATGTCGGTATGACGTCACAAGCGGTGGACGCGTTGTTTAAAACTCTTATTCATCTATCTTTAACAATGGACCTTTTCAATTTAAAGAGATAGAAGATATGCGCAACGGGGATCTGGGCATGGGGCATAGTAAGAACAACTGAGATCTATGACGTTTGATTCTAAAAAAATTAGACGTAAAATGTGAGAATATCTCAGATAACTTTAAAAAATCTTATCGAAATAAGTTACAAATGCTTTTATTGAAGTTAAAATGTCTAACGATGCAAATTTTCACTGAGAATACAGGTATTTTAATGACTGCAATATTTTTGACGTTTCGTTTGACAGCCCAACTGGCAGTTGTTTGCGCCATTTTCTTACTATTTGCAGCGATAGAAAGAGATAGCCGTTAAATTGAAAAGGTCCATAGAAATATGCGGTTTGAAAATTTGTTCTTCGAATTTTACATTCTACAATTTTGATTTTTGGTTTACACCCCCTTTAATATATTAGGTATTTTGGCGGACTTGCTATTACAATCGGGTAAATTTCATTTCGGCGAAATTCTAAGTATATTTATACAGAATGTTTCTAAACCTGACACAAATTTTAAGGATATACAGAATGTTACAGAAATAAGTACATTGAATTTTACCAGTGACAACTCATCGAGAGCAACAATATTTCTTGGTAACTTTTTTGTAAACCTTCTAGATTTTGTGTTAAAATTTTCAAAGTTCAGAAATATTGTTGCTCTCGGCAAGTTCTGTTATTTAAATTAATGTACTTATTTCTGTTACACCCTGTATAGTACTGACCAAAATGAGTAAAAAAGCTTAATCATCATAGGTCTGATCTACAATTGTTTCCGAAAAAGAAAAACGTATAAAAATAGTGACCGAAAAAATTTTTGTCTGTCATTAAATAGGTTATAAAAAACAATAAAATTTTATATAAAATATTTTTCTCTTTTATAATAGTTATATATTATTATTATTATTTGAAATTGAATATTAACCAAGGTCGCCACAATATTTTACTTAGTACAATTATTTGATTTTTTTGAAAAACATAAGCAGATCTAAATTAATCTCTGAAAGCTAAGCAAAAAGTCTCATTCAACCGAAGTCAGAAGAAAGCAGATGTAAACTCCGTAAAAACTCATGTTTCAAAAACTAAAATGAAAAGTTAATATTTTTTGTCTATAGAACTTAAAAGACTTTTACATCCCCCATTTGTTTGATTTTATACTTTGTTGAAAATGTAAACCGGCCGAACTATTATGAACCTGGGCTCGTATAATAGGTAATGCCGGCGAACATTTAGACACTTTGTTAGAGATATCTTTAATTTATTACCAGAGTTTTATTTTGTAGATTGCTCTCTTTTCTTTAGAGTTATTGCATGATAACTTTTGTATTACACTATTTCGATTATTCAAGCTCGATAATAAATTTTTATTCGATGTAAGATTGACTACACAATATATATTATGCGATACTCATATTTATAGTTTAATTATTTTTTGTAGATGACTGTATCAATATGTAATTTTAGCATTATTTTAATAACAACAAGGATTGCTTGGGAACAAGATTATATTAATTTCTATGCAAAGTCTACAAATAATATATTAACAGTCGGATATCTTAAAGAAGATACTAGAGTCATGACGTCACCCACAACGATTACATTAGAGAACTATGTGGCATTCTAAATATCGCTATAAAATGATATGAAATAATAAATAGTAATAACATTAAATATGATAACATATTTTTAGCACTATATTAGCACAATAACTTTTATGAAAGCTCAGCAAATATTGTACCTAACTGATATTTAATAAATTGTGATTAGTTTGCATTAATTGGGTTTTATTTTGCCTCTCGGGTGGGTTTTTAATGGATTTTTACCTCCCACTATCCTTAGTACGGGAGGCATAGAGATCGTGCTAAAAATCGCATATCGAGATTTTGGTAAATGGCCACGTTTTAAGGTCCCTGGAATCCGATTTTAATATTTTCACGATGATGCTGTGTGTATATATGTGTGAATGTGTGTAAAATACCTTCAAATGTTATTTTTTCGAGATTTATGGTATTATAAAAATTAAAGATTATTAAATTTTCTACAGGTTTGCATTAATACTTTTTCTATAAATTTTATAAATTTATAAAATTATCTATAATTTAAATCTCCCGGAGCCTACGCTTTAAACAAACACAACTCGTTGGTTACACACACGGTGTATATATATATATATATATATATATATATATATATATATATATATATATATATATATATATATATATATATACAGGGAATTTATTTTAACGTGCAACATATATCAATCACTTCCATGGTTACTACACACTACTGTCAAAAAATGACAGCAATGTAATATTTGTCCATTTTAAAAAGCAACATACAAAAATTGGTAGTTATGTATTTTCAGTACTGATTTTCAATAAATTAGCCTACATACTATTAACAAAAAATCAAAACTTTACTGTAGCACATCTTGACAAACTTTGGCTTACAAAAATTCATAATTATAATGTAGTAAATGTTCAAAAATACCTCCATTCACACAGAGGCAATATCCTAGTCGCTCGTAGAAAGAATAGAGACCATTTGTGATGTGTTCTGGAGGTATCTCCTGTGCTGCAATACTATTTATAATGTTGCATTTTAAAATGGACAAATATTACATTGCTGTCATTTTTGACAGTAGTGTGTTACCATGGAAGTGATAAACCATATGTTGCAATATATATATATATATATATATATATATATATATATATATATATATATATATATATATATATATATACACCGTTGTTATGCAGTTCATATCTCAAATCTATGCAACTGACATATGAATGTCACTGTCAAAGAACTAATTATTTCAAATTAAATAGTAAATAGAACCATAGTTATATGGAATGGAACTATGTATATTTAAATTAATAAAAATCAAATGGCGGGAGGTACAGTGTTGGTCACATCAGATTTTTAATTTAGATTTTTATTTAAAAAACCGGAATGGAGTTTTAGGATTTGGGAAAATTTGATCATTAAATGAAAATGAAAAAATACTAACCGACTGGTAGCAATGGAATAGGAATGCAGTCAATAGGGCACGAGCAGACACTTGACTCGAGGGACCTTGATGTGCTTAGAATCAGATGATTTGTGTGCGCATGTCATTTTGACAAGAATATTGTCAATTTGACAAGACCAATGTTTTGACTTATTTTGATTTTGAATTGCTAAAATGTTAATATTTTATAATTTTTAGGCGGAACAGTTCGTGATGACGAAATCCGTGTATATTACTCTTGACGTTTTTTAAAAGTCTGTAGCGGCTATCAAGTAGCCGCTACGTTGCTCACCAACACATTGTTTTTATTTATTGATATTATATTCAGTTGTTATATATTTTTATAAAAATGACATGTCATTCTCTGACTCCACTATTTATTACATTATTTCCTATACAAATTTATATTTATTTTATTTATACAATAAAGTTAACGCAACCAGACCACTTCGTCGTTACAAGTCTTAAAGACGTGGCAATCGATGGTCAGTTTACTCCTTCAGATGTTTTTCCAAAATTTGTGTTCAACGGGTCGAATAGATCGTCACCTCTGGTGCTTCATTCTCCATGAACAGCTGTAGATTCTTGAAAACGTGTTTCTCCAGTGAAACCTCATTGTAATATTGGATAGAATCCTTTCCGAGGAATAAACAAACATGACGACTTAATACTTCTCATCCTCCTGTTGCTCTGTATGTTCCGCTATCAACGAGCAATAACCCACAGTATCCGCCCGGTCTTCCCTTTTCATTACAAGCCCTGAGCGTCAACAATGAAGTACGACGCCCCGCCTTCTGTCTAATCCACTTCTCCTAGCTCTTCAAGTCTTCTTTGAACCTTCTTTCGACTCCTATCGAAGCGCTCGGCCATTTTGCAGGCAGTTTCATACTTCTGCCAAGCCTTTTTGCATATGTTCAATATCACTTGTGGTTTTCAGTCAAGGATGCGAGCCAAATAGTGACGATGGGATCGTGGCGGATTTCATTCCATTTGTTTAAAATGTTAAAAATTAAAATATCCAATATATATATATATATATATATATATATATATATATATATATATATATATATATATATATATATATATATATATATATATTTGATTTTTGTACCACATATATAATTGATATAAATTGTTTTTTTTTTCGCAGTCGTATGTATATAAATGTAAATATGTTTTAAATAAATAAAACATAAATATCATCACGGCTTATCCATTTTGGATGACGGATAACCATAATGGACCTTTCCAATTTAAGGGCTATCTCTTTCTATCGCTGCAAATAGTAAGAAAATGGCGCGAACAACTGCCAGTTGGGCTGTCAAACGAAACGTCAAAAATATTGCAGTCATTAAAATACCTGTATTCTCAGTGAAAATTTGCATAGTTAGATATTTTAACTTCAATAAAAGCTTTTGTAACTTATTTCGATAAGATTTTTTAAAGTTATCTTACATTTTACGTCTATTTTTTTTTAGAATCAAACGTCATAGATCTCAGTTGTTCTTACTATGCGCATATCTTCTATCTCTTTAAATTGGAAAGGTCCATTAAATAAAAATAATTAAATAAAAATGTATATTAAATTTGATTTATATTACATTTTTTCAAATTTTAAAAATTATTTTTTATAATATTGCATTAAGAAAAAATAAAATATCAGTTTGATATTTAAATAAAAATAATATACACCTTCGTGTGTTATAAACAATTATAAGTTGCCAAATTAAATAAATTTAGAAATTGAATATGGATTTTTAATAATATTAAAAATAATCGTCGCAAAGACGTCAAATAGACGTGTGACAAAGGTTTAAATAGACTTAATTATGACCATATAAAGTCGTCACATGGTCGTCATAACGACCACTAATCTGACGTCTAAATAGTCCTATTTCAGACCAAAAATCAACGTTGCAATGTCGTCGCATCCACGTCAAATTACACGGCCGCATATGACTTAAATTCAACCTATAATCGACGTCACTTTTTGGTCGACCGTCGGTCAATGTTACTTGGGAGGATATATTCTAAAACTTGTCAAATTTAGTATTTAAGACTTTTATATAAAGGGAAGCAACATATTAGATTTTGGCTAAAATTGATAAACCGGAAATGATACTTTATTTGAAGCTCTGAACAGAATTTCGTAAAAAATAATTGATACAATCCAAAACTTTTCAAATTTGATATTTAAGACTTTTATATTAATGAGAAGGGCAAACTAGATGTTTTCTAAAATTGATAAACTACTTTATAGGAATAAAGACAGATTTTTTTGAAAAAAACATATTAAAACATGATTCAAAACTTCTCAAATTTGGTATTTAAAACTCCTGCATAATTTGAAACAACATTAGATTTTGATTATACCTACCTATATGATAAACCGGAAGTGGTACTAAATTTGGAGCTCTTAACAGATTTTCGAGGAAAAACATTATAAAATATAATCCAAAATTTGGTATTACAGACTTTTCTATTTATTGGAATAACAAAATAGATTTTGTTTACAAACTATTAACTGGAAGTGATACTTTACTTAAAGCTTATTGCTATTTCAAACATGGAATTGACGGGAGGTCATGTGTTGGCCACATCAGATTTTTTAGTATAAAATGCATATAAATAAAAAATAATTTTAATTAATTTTTTTTCCGCTCTGGGTGTGCAGAGAACACTTTGAACATTATGACACTACGCCACTGTAATAATTAAAGTAAAAGTAACCTAACGATGATTATATAGGGCGCGAGCAGACACGTGACTCGAGCGACCTTGGGAGTGCTTTAATCAGCTGATTTGTGTGCACGTGTCACTTTGACAAGAACAATGTCAATTTGACAAGACCAGAGTTTTGATTAATTTTGATTTTGAACTGCTGAAATGTTTTTATTTTACTTCTTTCAGGCAGTAAATCACATAAAATTAAAAATAATTTTTTAATAGATCAAATTTCAAATAAGTCAAAACATTGTCTTATCAAAGTGTCATTGTTCTTGTCACAGTGACACGCGCACACGTCAGCTGATTCCAAGCACTTCAAGGCTGCTCGAGTCACGTGTCTGCTCGCGCCCTGTATGTAATATGGAAGAATGGAGCCGGAATTCCTCCGACCAAATTTTACTTATATGAAATGGTGTGAATGGGTAACCCATATCCTACATGGGATCGACGTCTAATAGTAACTTCCGCTGTATTTATATTAGTATATTAAAACATAAAACAGTAAACTATTCATAAACTAGAATGTTATAATTAGCACAAATATGATAAATTAACATTTCATTTATAAAAATAAACAATTATATTACTGAAAACAAACTTCAATCCTGTTCATTATTGTTGGCTAATATATTCACGATCCAATCAGTGTAATAGCTCATCCGAGTAAAAAGTGAGACTGGACCACCACAAACAACGCTGTCATTCGCAGGTCCAACGCTTGATATGCCAGTAATGTAGTACTTCTTTTCGTTTGATGTCCATGAAAATGCTATCCCACTACCACTGTCGGCTCGGCAGACTATATTTTCTATAAATAAAAGAAGTATAGAGAGATAATTAATGCATTTGAATCCAAAAAGATACAAGTACCATTTTTCGTTTTATATTATATTTTTCCAACAGCTTCGTATAATAGAGTAAGATCCCAGGGCCCCCAGACGTAACTTATTTTCTCAAAGATGAAATGTGTGGAATAGAGTAGTATTCCTAAGTAGATTGAACGCATGCATACCTGCTAAGTTGGGTAGACGGCCAATTTACCGGTACCAGATGCGAAAGGTATGCAAAAATTGGACTTACTTCACTTAAATTCTGAAAGCTGATTTTTATGTATGGCTTATAGAATATTAGTACAAAATAACATTCAACACTCCCAGACACTTGCGGTCGGCCTTAACTTCCGACAGACGCTTTAAAGCTCACACAAAAGTACACGAACTTTACTTATTTTCTGATGCTTGATTTTTATATATGTTACTTAGGGAACTATTTCAAACCTATATGTACACAGCCAGACAAATGCTAAGGGCCAAACATCCCCCCAGACACAAAAAACATAATGCTATGAGTATGAGCGCGGGGGACCATACACGCGTTTCAGAGCGAGCGAGATAGCCATGTAAACTGATTTCCCCCTCTTATACTTACAGTCTGCTCTACTCTACTGTGTGTTTGTACTGTAGCATCCTAAGTGGCACAAAAAATATTTTGTGGAATTTTAGTCCACAATTTTTAATTTTTGACTTACTTTCAATAAATTTGATCGAAAAGTCAACATTTTTTTGTGTCGCTTGGAATACAGTATTATATTGAGTTTGTAAGAGCATAGATGTTAATTTAGGAAATAAATATAGTTTAAAAGTAAATTTTTTCATTAAATAAAAATTTATAGCTAATTTATTTTTAAAAGAATCAAAAAAATATTTACTGAGAAGTTATTTATTACAAAACAGATAGTAATTAAGTACAAACTTTCTATTGACATGTTAATTATTTATTAATAAAAAATTGGCATGATGTTCGTCGACATCATCAAGCTGCTTTTGACGAATTGTGTGCTTTTATTCAAGAAAATGTCATCGAAAAAGGACGTTGTTTCTTTCTAACATATCTTCATAGATATTATATGGAGTTATTTGAAGAAAAAGACGTAAATTCAGAAGAAATAATAGGAATTTTTGCACCACATAATTTAGAAAATAAAATACTAAAAGCATTTGATAAAGAAATAATTTTTTTAATTATTTAAAATAAGAAGTTATTTATTAATAAATAATTAACATGTCAATAGAAAGTTTATACATAATTACTATCTGTTTTGTAATAAATAACTTCTCAGTAAATATTTTTTTGATTTTTTTAAAAATAAATTAGCAATAAATTTTTATTTAATGAAAAAATTTACTTTTAAACTAGATTTATTTCCTAAATTAACATCTATGCTCTTACAAACTCAATATAATACTGTATCCCAAGCGACACAAAAAAATGTTGACTTTTCGATCAAATTTATTGAAAGTAAGTCAAAAATTAAAAATTGTGGACTAAAATTCCACAAAATATTTTTTGTGCCACTTAGGATGCTACAGTGCAAACACACAGTAGAGTAGAGCAGACTGTAAGTATAAGAGGGGGAAATCAGTTTACATGGCTATCTCGCTCGCTCTGAAACGCGTGTATAGTCCCCCGCGCTAATACTCATAGCATTATGTTTTTTTGTGTCTGGGGGGATGTTTGGCCCTTAGCATTTGTCTGGCTGTGTACATATAGGTTTGAAATAGTCCCCTAAGTAACATATATAAAAATCAAGCATCAGAAAACAAGTAAAGTTCATGTATTTTTGTGTGAGCTTTAAAGCGTCTGTCGGAAGTTAAGGCCGACCGGAAGTGTCTGGGAGTGTTGAATATTATTTTGTACTAATATTCTATAAGCCATACATAAAAATCAGCTTTCAGAATTTAAGTGAAGTAAGTCCAATTTTTGCTTACCTTTCGCACCTGGTACCTGTAAATTGGCCGTCTACCCAACTTAGCAGGTATGCGTGCGTTCAATGTACATAGGAATACTAGTCTATTCCACACATTTCATCTTTGAGAAAATGTTACGTCTGGGGGCCCTGGGATCTTGGACTACAAAGTGACACTACAGTAACGATTAGGATGGATTAACATTTTCTTTAATCACATAGTCCATGCACAATAATTTTTGTTTTTAACCTGACTGCCTTCGATATCTTGAAAAGTGTAAACTACTACGACTTTGTGTTATAAATATGTATTATAGGGTCTTTTTAGTGATACGCGATTTTTTCATGATTATTAATATTCTTAAGTATACCTCTATTACCTTTGTTGGCGAGAGTTAAAAATGAAAGTCTGTAATATCTCGAAATTTACCCATTACACCGTACCATTTACAGTTATCGAAATTGTCATCACTTTCTGTGGAAGCTCATGGTTCGAACAACAGGGTAGGCGACAAAATAAGCAATAAAATATTGAAGTGAAAAATGTGTAAAACAAGAACACATTTAATTTAATTTTGGATATTAAATTTATACGCCGACATAAAATAATTGCAAATTTTATACGTTTTATTACGTTCACAGCAACACTGGTCATTGGTATATTGGTATACAAAAAGTTTATAAGCTTCTGAAAATATTTCGCAATAATAATTTTCATTAAAAATATTGTATTATTTTATCAGGTTTCAAGTTCAAATTGTGAGTCACACAATTGCAATTTGCACGAGCGCATCTAGCGGCAAAGCATAGAACTAATAGTTGCTAAGGTTACGACTTCCAAACAAAGAACTGTCACCTCTACACTCCAGACCGACATCATTTTAGTTGTATTATTGAATGGTCTTCAATATTATTAAACTAAGAAGTTGCCTCAGGCACCCCTTCTCGCTTCAAACTCATTTTTATGAAAACAACGAATAAAACAAATCGGAATAGTGAATTAGGTTATAACACGAATGACCGATAGGACCGATACAAACAGAATGGTATGTATAGTACTACGAAAGGGACGTAAGACAACGAGAGGGGGTTTGTTTGGATTCAAGATCTTCTATTTTTCTCTTGTGTGTGACGTCAATTATGTAAGTGTCTATTGTGTGAGCATAGCCTTACCGTTTGTGTAATCAACGCAGAACTTATCCGGAGTAACCCATCGTAAAAACTGCTGAGAAACCATATTTAAACACGCTGAAGTTTCTATATAAGAAAGGCTCAAATGGTTTAAACTATCATCCGCTGCTGATCCCCATACAACGACCTAAGAATATAATTATGATTTATTAAAGATTTGTATTCTACGGTAATCCCTCGCATAATACGGTAATTAGGCGTAGGATTACGTTGTAACACCTAGAAAAAATATTTTAAAAAAATATTATATTTTCAGTGGAAATTAATCCTAGATGATTTCAAATTTTACATTAGGATTAGGGTCTTCCCCGAATATTGATAGTAGGTAAATATAAAACTATATACTGCTGAAAGACACATATCAAACGTCCGCAATATTATGTTAATATATTTCAGTGTTCAATTAATTCTATTGGTCAAAAAGCTTCAGAGAAAGGGAATATAATGCATTATTCACATATATTTTGATATACCCTGGTTATAAATATAGTGTACTGCCTTTATACATATGTCATGCCAGACACAATAGAAAATGAGTAAGGAGATGAATAAAATTCTACTAAATACACTCCTTGCTAACAGGTAGTTGCATCTTATGATGAAGTAGGTAAAAACGGCACAATATGGAGTCAAATTTAAATGTAGCCGCACTTACTGTGCGCGCACGCGTTCTTGTTGAAAAGGAAAGAGATATAATGTTTCGGACACGTTCCACTTATACGAGGGATAGGGATTCAGCAGGATTCAGCGATATATGACTACCATAGATCTTATAGTAACTCACTAGATGTAAGCAAACATATGCTTTTATGTACAAATAAAAGGGAACGCTTAGGATTAAGCAAGAAAGATATATACAACACCGTAAGAGGAACAAAGATAACACTATTAAGCAACTATTTACTGCGCAACAGCCATTTTGTCTCTTTGTTTGAAAGCAAAAAGGCAACAAGTTGTTTGTGTTAGTGAATAATTTGTTGTATTCAACATAAATTGAGAACAAAATTGTTTAATGAACGAATTCATATTTCCTTTTTTCGGTAAGTTATATTTGTATATTAGCAATTACAGAATTAAATTTATGCTTGAATATAGTTTGTAAGATAAGAATAAGACAGGAATGTAAAAAAAACTGTACAATTTAAAAATGATTAAAATATTTTATATAGTGCATATTTAATCCCCAATATCCTTACCATCATTCGGTATTTTACTAGTTTTGAGTAAAATGCGTTTTAATATTCAAACGGTTGGAACTGTTATATAAAATTATTTTGATAACATTCGTGCGTCTCAGTGAAATAGTTTGCTATAGTTTTATTCCAAAATAACGTGAATGTGGTACATTCGTGTTTTTAGTATAATTACATTTTAGAACTATATAATTTCGTGATTAAAGTTTTATAAATTTCAAGGTTCAACTTATAAAATATTCGTGAATTTGGCAGATAAAAATATACTAACCAAGCAACACATTCGTGTATTTAACATTAAACTTAAAATCGCTGAATTTGCACATTCGTTCCTTTGGCATATAACTGAAAATATTTATTAATTCAAAAGTGATTCAAATTGGACATCATACTCGAACGTCGGTAGTTTCAGCTAGACGTGCGCAGCGGTGATGCGCGGAAAATCGATGCTTAATATAGTTATCTCTCTCAATCCTAGGCGTTCCCCAGTTCTTACATCGTATGTAAAGCACTATAAGATCTATGATGACTACAGTGCTCGTCACGAGTGATGGCGAGCTACCGCGCATACCGGGCCACGCCTTACTTAAACACAATTGGCGCGAAAAATTTCCGTAGCGTGCGTGTTATATAACTTAATAGCGTTTTCAGCTTACACAGTGCAAGTGCGCACTGAGTGCAACATATCACGTGACCACACTGAACGAGTTCTGCCCTCATTCGCCATATTTGCACTGACACTATTGCACTTGCCTAGGGAGTCATTGCACAAAAGTCGCACTGAACCAGTGCACGGTGCAACTTTTTCTTAAGCTGAAAACGCATCAGCTGACTAATTTTTGCACTCAATGACAAGCTGAAAACGCTCAGTGCAAAAAAGTGCGCACCAGAGCGCACTCAACTTGTAAGCTGAAAACGCTATAAGAAAAGTGTAAATATAGGGCACGGAAGATCACGTGACCTATCATATGTTTTGTCCCTTTCTCACTTCAGACTCGATCTTCAGCTCTGTCCCATGCTAACTTCAGACTATACTTTCGACGTAGTGCGCATGCGTCAGTTTGAATAGCTGTCACATTTCTAGCAAGATACCAAATGAGAATAAAATGAAGACAATAAGAATCAAATAGGTTTTTATTGAATTCTTCAATAATATAATATTATGAAAGATAACAATGTGATCATATGTATATTCATAAGAATTACGATCAGGATGTTCTTAGTCTTCATTCTTGTTTAAAAAGAAAATATTACCAACAGTAATTGACAATTTATAAATTTAGAGCTTCATCAACGACCTACTATCAAATCTGAGTAATCGATAATATGTCAGCAAGTGATATTCTCATAAACATAAACGGCCACAAGCCACAGACGACGTCTCTCTTGTTTTTCACATGTAACCTATCTACCACACCTACCCTGCCTATACAAATTGTCACTTGTTACTTATGTTCAAATATTATTAGGTTTTAAATATTACATCGATAATCGGTACTTGATGGGATAGCAAACAGTTTTATATTATAGTCCGACGACAAACTTGCACCCAACAACGCACTGGCATCGTTTGAAAAAGAATGACAACCTGTGATGACAACACTCACAAACAACAATAAAAGAAATAACAACAAACAAGATAACAAAAAGAAACAAATAATAAAACACTACAATGAATAACAATAACACAATCAATCGATATATGCACAAGAACCGCCAAATAACAGAATGGCAACAAATGCCACGATTGCGCAACTTCATTCTTAAAATTTACCGCTAGAAAAATATGACAGCTATTCAAACTGACGCATGCGCACTGCGTCGAAAATACGGTCTGAAGTTAGCATGGGACAGAGCTGAAGATCGAGTCTGAAGTGAGAAAGGGACAAAACATATGATAGGTCACGTGATCTTCCGTGCCCTATAATAGTATATTGCGTAACAAGAAGCAAAGTAAGCGATCGAGCCGAAGAGGCCCGAGGCTTGCCGAGGCTCGCATTTGGAGAGTTAGACAAAAAAATTATTAATACGCGACTGCCTCGAAACTAATTTTGTGCTTAGCTTTCTGGAACAGGGGTAAGGTCGCAATTTTGTCTTCTGTCTTTCTCTCGCCATCACTCCTGACAAGCACTGTAGTTTATACGTGTATTGTACACCAGAAAAGTAAAACGGTCACATATAAGCGCCAAATTCATATTCAGTTCATAACGCTGAAAACATAATTTTGATCCCCTTGTATTTCTTACGAGATAAATGTTTGCTCAACTTTAAAAGCCGATAATGAGAAACCTCATAAAATTAAATCTCTTGTGCAAAGCATATTATGTAGCACATAGGCTGATCCTTTATTTCCAGACTAATACAATAATATTGACATGAATTGTGCACAGTTTATAATGGGGCCATTTAAAAAAAATAGTTTTTTTTTTATAAAATCGTGAAATTCGTCTCATATAAGAAATATAGTAATATAAAGTAACACGAAATATGCGACTTTTCATTCATAAATTTACTAATAAACTTTCGCGCTGTAAAATTCGTGACGTCACGGGTTGTTACTTAAGGCTTGTGTCCACGATGCTAGAAATCGTTCCGAGTTCTCGATTACATTTTTTGATCATAAACATTGAACTGATATGACTACGGATGTCAGGTTGGTCGAATTTATGAAGTTAGTTTCAACCAATACTAAAAACTAATAAAAACTCCCGGCAGTAAGTAAATTAAATTTTTACAACAAATATATTAATTTATTTATAAGTAATTATTTATAATCAATATCAAAAATGAATAGAATTATGTAATATTTTATAACCTTATCATTTTCAAGCTTATCAAAAATCAAACGTCAAGATTTTAAATTGGTAACAGTTAAATGAAATGGACCTTTCCAATTTAAGGGCTATCTCTTTCTATCGCTGCAAATAGTAAGAAAATGGCGCCAACAACTGCCAGTTGAGCTGTCAAACGAAACGTCAAAAATATTGCAGTCATTAAAATACCTGTATTCTCAGGGTACGTTCGGCATTGAAATCTACGGATTGCTCAGAGCTCATAGGTCACGTGACGGATTTCACAGATGTTAATGCTAATGCCGAACGCTCCAGATTCATATGTTAAGCGGGATATTATAATATACAAATATGCAACTAGGAACATGAATAGTATAGGAGTAAAACGTGTATTAATGAATTAATAGTTTTTCACATAAGTGTTAAAATATTATATTAAATAAATTGTTGTGTCAAAATATCTTAGAACTATCAGGCGAGAGTGCGGTACAGAATTCTGAGAACTACCCTCCGCCTGAATTGTTAGTTTTTACGCAGCAATGAAATTTTTAACTGACCTGCCACATGACAGTTGAGTTAAAGGCTTATACGCATGCTCAGATTTGAGATCTCCGTGTGCTCGGCGCTTGGTCACCGAGCACACAGAGCGTGCTCAATATGCTTAGCGAGTTGAATGCCGAACGCTACAGATCGCTCTAATGTCAATGCCGAACGCAATCGACGGCTCTGAGCGCTCAAAATATTAATGCCGAACGTACCCTCAGTGAAAATTTGCATCGTTAGACATTTTACCTTCAATAAAAGCTTTTGTAACTTATTTTGATAAGATTTTTTAAAGTTATCCGAGATATTCTCACAGTTTACGTCTAAATGTTTTAGAATCAAACGTCATAGATCTCAGTTGTTCTTACTATGCGCAGATCCCCATTGCGCATATCTTCTATCTTTTTAAATTGGAAAGGTCCATTAACAACTTGTACGAAAAAATGGGACAGATATTCCACATATTTACGGTCCACGTGGTCTCCGTTTGCTGT
Source organism: Harpalus rubripes (assembly GCA_963082715.1). Taxonomy (NCBI): domain Eukaryota; kingdom Metazoa; phylum Arthropoda; class Insecta; order Coleoptera; family Carabidae; genus Harpalus; species Harpalus rubripes. Next base: position 53,516,766 of record OY720453.1, on the reverse strand, counting down.
TGTAAACAAACTAACGTAAAATTATGACAGGTGACAGCAGAGTTAATAGTAAAGGTATGTAAATAAAATATTCATTAAAATAAATATCCATAGTTGTATGAAATATGTTTTTAGTTAACAATATGGTTGTGAAGTATTGTGACGTGCCTTGCTGTGATAACACCTCTTTGAAAACATCGAAAAAAATATTCATTCAAAAAAGTAATATCAAATAAATTACAAACCTTGCCATTTTTACATTCTGCACTTCAGCATTTCTGAACACAGAACTTTTCACAAAAAAGTCATTTACCATTTCAAAATCAATTTTTGGTAAATTATTTGAATTTGCCTTTTCGAAACCAATTTCCATGTTTAAACTAGAAGAAAATACTAATTGAACAAAAAATTTATAGGAACCACCTATAGACCAGAAAAGTTAGATTAGAATTTGCCTTTGGCGCGAGTTCATAGTTTGAATTCCCTAGTATAGGTTTCATATAGGAGTTTAATTTTACAGACAAATAAAAAATATTTTGTAAAAGAAATTAAACAGCTCTTGCTAAGAATTCGATAGTTTGTTTATTCAGTAATAGATTGCAACAGTTTATACCTGTAGAAAAGGTAAAGTAAGAAAATTAATAGAAATTAAAACGCTTGGTGCAAGCAAGATACCGTATGTCGTTGACCCACCAGTAAATAGGACAGCACAATAGAAGATAAAGCACGCACGATCAAACTAGGACATACGTTAAATGAATTTTGTAGTGTTGTATTATTATATAAATAATTATAAACTGCGCAGAGTTCATGTGAATATTACTGTACGAATCTGGAGATAAAGGATCGGTCTAGATGCTACATATAATGCTTTGCATAAGAGATTTACTTTTATATGATTTTTCGGCCTTTAAATTTGAGCAAAAATTTCCTTGATAAGAAATACACGGGGATTGAAATCATATTCTCAACGTTATGAACTGAGTTTGAATTTCGCGCCTAAGTTTGACCGTTACACTTTTCTGGTCTATTGCTTTCACAAAATCAAACTGACAAGTGACAACCCAATCAATAACCCAAACAAGACCGGTAGAGTTCGACTGTTGTATCCGGCAAACCGTGACGTTAGCGGCCAAATATTTGAAATTATAGACAACTTTTAAAAAATCATATCTCTGATTCTAAAGACTTGTAAGGGGTAAAACATGCAACTACATATTTAATTTGACCTATTCTTACAAAAAATAAATAAATTAGAAAATGTGAAATGACCCCATTATTTAAACAAAAATACAAAACTACAAAATTCAATGAACGTATGTCCCGATTTGATCATACAACTTCATAGATTCTGTTGCATCTAAGGGACTATCAACGACATACGTTATTTTGGCTTGCACCTTTTCTAGAGGTTTAAACTGTTGCAGTCTATTATTGAATAAACAAACTATCGAATTCTTAACAAGTGTTGCTTAATATTTTTTTTACAAAATATCTTTTTTTGTTTGTCAAATCAAACACCCAAATGAAACAGGGAATTCAAACTATTAACTCGCGCCAAGTGCAAATTCTAAGTAGAATGTGTCACAAGAATTTAAATACATTCTAAAATATATACTGTTGATTCTCTAATTTTCGCGACCAGGACGAAGGGGGACGACAGCATATATCTGTCTCTCTTCCTTCTGGCCCAAGCGCATCAAATAACTCGCGCCAGAAGGGACAGAGATAAAAATATCTTCTCACTCCCTTCGTCGTGGTCGCTGACTTCTATTGCTAACTGCGAGAATCAGCAGTATATCTTATAGAAGGTATTTGCAAGAATTGTATCTCTATCCTTGTCTCTCCCAACTAACCAAACAAAATCAATTTTAAATAACATGCACGTGAGAATGAAAAATTCCCTTCCCCTAAAGATTCTTGATCAACGGCTTTTGCGTGCCTTTCAGCATTATATTTGGCATGTTTTGTGTGTTATGTGTGATATACACCATGTTGTAAATAGGTAAATGAATCGAATGCAATTCTCTTATCGTATTGTAAAAGAACACAGTTTACAGAAGACATCTGTAATTTAAATGAAAATACCTTCCCTCGTGCACCGGACTGAAGTAGTTCTCTTTCGAAATTCCTATTCCAATCAACACAGATTGGAAGCACTGTATCTCTTAACTCAAATGATATTCTCACAACGATAACAGCAATATCTGCCACAAAATTATTCTCAATTCCTTTATATCGTGACGGAATGTGAATTTCTTTTATCTAAAAAAAATACATTTACAAGATTCAATATGAAATAATTTGAAGTAACTTGCTAGACGTATTTGAGCATTAGGATCTTCAGATGAATTGTCAGTGCTATGAGATTTTCCAGCTCCTATGTAGTATTCATTTATGGGATTTAGAGCTCCATCGGATGTAGTAACGCAATGCGCGGCTGAAAAATTTAATAGTTAATATGAACATATCCTGCACCATACGAGTGGGATTCAAAAAATAACAGCAAAATAATAAATGAGACCCTTAGCGCAAGCGCAAAGCTTAACGTAGATGGTAGCAGGTAGCTATTCTCCTAAGTACGTATTACAAGGTACAAACTTTTGTAAGAATGAAGAGATATTGTTGTGTGTAATCATGACTTTTCATGGTCGTGGTACTATATATAGATACAAATATAGAATAATATACAATAGATGCAATAAAATAAACGATTTTAAAAAATATGTAGACTAAATTTATTATTTTAATTTTAATAGGGTACTATACCATAGTCAAGTCGAATAATACATACATAAATGAATGAGTATTAGTGAAAAAATTTTGTTTCAATATTGATTAGGTCGCAAACTACAAGCGATTAAAATTGATTACTAATTAGGTATGACACGTTAGGTCCTAAGAATTTGATTGGTCGCCTGATTTTAAAAACGAGATTTGCGCGTCTTCTGCGTTCACCTTTATGAACTGTCACGTTGTTGTATAACCTAACAAAAAAAAATTCAATTTTATGTTTCATGAATTTGTTTAATTATAATATCTAGTAATATTAACAATAATAATGTATTTATAATTAAATAAATTTGTAATATGTATTAATTAAATTAATAATATTAACTAATCAAAAAAACAAACACTAGCGCCATCCGCCGTCATACTTTGTGTCTTGTGTCATAATATTGTCAAACTGTTTCAATGTTCTATAATTTATTAAGAAAAAAATGCTTATTATTTATGCTTAATAATAATTTCTTCGTAAATAGTTTTTATATAAAAACATTTCAGGTACGCAAACATGAAAAAATTTGTTCTCTCTAGAACTAACAGTTTGTCGACCACTGGAAGTACCAGCTACGTCACGCAAGAAATTCTTAACTTTAAAAATTCATATCTCGCTTATTACGTAAATTTTTTAAGTCGCGTTTGCACTAAAATTCTTATTTCATCCTGTTCTTACAGAATTTCTTTTTTTAATGGTATAGGACCCTATTAATGGTTATGTTTGACGTTTCAAAGTCTTTTGAAGGCTAAAGTAACTAGCTGAGCTGACTTGCGAATCAATCGGGAGAAATATTGTTCCAAGGCTCTCATTGATTACACACCGTTTTGGTCCCAAAACACTCCTAACAGAGAATCTAGTACCTTACATCCTGCACTCACTTTTCTTTCAATCTCTCGATCAGTTCGTACATCCATCGACACCATCTTACCTAAATGTACTTCATTTATCTGCGCCAATCACTCCATCCACCAACACATTGCACTCAGTCATCAAATTACTTCTCTCAAATACTAAAGCCGCATTCATAGCCGAAATTCGACGAAATTTGTAGCACTGAAATTTGACGAAATTAATTTGACCGTTCACAGCTCGAAATTTGTGCCATAATGCCATCTAGCAAATAAAAGATAAACGTTTCTGAAAATTAATCATTTGTTTGTCAATGCATCCATTAACTCGTTAAAAATGATTAAAAACCATGTCAATAAAATAGCAATCTTTTCCTTGCGATTTCTACTCGTCATTAGGTTGTCATATAAAATTAAAATTTTAAGTTATTTTATATTTTGGTTATAATTATACATAAGTATAGACAGTTCTATTTTAAATACATGTAACAAATACATTATTTAGACCTATGCACTACTTCTTTTAGATAATAATACAACAAACATCAAATTAAAAACATTGAAATAACCACAACTTTATAAGAAAAGTGTTCTACGTTAATAACATAAAATTTAGATGTTGACAGATTTTCCATCAATAATATAATTTCTAAAAAATAAATACTGTCTTCCTGAATCTAAATGTGTATAATTTATTTCCTAATACCTACTCAACATTTCACTATTTCACCAAAACAAAAGTAACAAAAGTTGTTGTCTTTAAAAGAATTGCTCGTAAATTATAATAAACAAATTATTTATATTAATTTTCATTATCAAGTTCCATCTTCTGTTTTGTACTTTATTGAAAAAGGCAGATTTGAATATATAATAAAGAAAATAAATCAAAAACAAAGTAAAACAATGAAATCTATTCAAATCACCCAAACGTCAACAAATCGAGTTCATTCAAATTAAATAATTTTACACAATTAGTAGAACGCACCCTAAATTAGCTACAAAAGTTTGGAGCTTGCAAACTTTTCTACAAATTATAATTCGTGTACACCAAATTCCAGCGTTGTGAACGTAAGTACACGTTGCCATAAGACAAACTCCACGAATTTCACCAAATTACGGGCTGTGAATGCGGCTTAACACCTTGCATTTATGTCATTCACGATAGCGACAAAATGTTAAACTAACTCGCGGGCAGAGCCAAGTCTTTCTATTAGTTCATTTCGAAAATTATCAAAATCCGACCAATAGAACGACTTGTCTCTGTTCGTGAGTTAGTTCAACATTCTCTTGCTATCGTGAATGACCTATATCAACATTCAATACCAGATTCATATTGCTTTCAACTACACTGACCGGCAAAAAATGGAACACTTAAAAATAACCATATATTTTCAGATTTGACATATTAGATATGTGAAAACTATATTAAACTACGACCTGTCTGGTTTGTTAACAACATAACAACCTAAAGTGGGATCTCATATATGAAATTACAGTTTTTATTTAAATAAACAAATTCTTAGCATTAACTAAAAAAAATGAATGTCATATACATAATAACGCAATCTAAATTATACCACCACGTCGTTCTATATAAGATACCGAATAAAAATTGTTTAAACGTTTTTTACTTATCTCTCAAAATAAGCGAGATACGGGGTATTTTCAAAATTAACAAAAAACAAGTTGTAGCCTATAACTAAAACAAAAGACAATTGAAAATTTCTATGGCGACTATCAATTTTGTTTCAAAAAATTGACTGAGAAATATGCAAACAAATTCAACGCATTAGATTTGATAATACTGAAGGTGTCCCATCTTTTTGCCAATCAGTGTACACAGGGTGTAACAGCTAAACGAGCTACTTCAATTAATTTCTATACTATTAAAGACATAATAAAATAGACTATGTATAGAGAAACATAAGTCTGATCATTATTCAAATTAAAAGCCAAGTTGTCAAAATTGATCTTGAAATGTAACTTTAAGGAGAAAAAACGATAAAGAGGGATATAGTATATTGACATTCGCCGTTTTCTAATTTGTTTCTATTTCTAAAATAAGATTCAAGAAGAAAAACTTTGATTTCTTTAGATAACATTTTTGACAAGCTCAATTCTGTAAGCCAGTCACTATGAAAAAGTTACTAAAAAAGTATTTATAACGAAGGTCAGTTACTGAGATAATAACTTTGTAAATTTTTGTATTCTATAAGTATAAAGTCATTACAATGATAAGGACTTTGTTACTAAAATAGTTATTACAGTAAACAAAATTTAATCAGTTAAAATAAATGAAATTATTTAATATACATATTTATGTATGTTTTGACGACTTTTGCAGAAGAATATACAGAATTTGAAATAATTCATTACGGGATAACTCGAATCCTTTCTTAATACCTGACGCAAAATTCAAAAAACTATTTAGACTTCCAAAAATACTTGTGCAAAATCTAATTCTTGAATTGACACCTTTAGTCAAACCATCAAAGAGATCAACTGCTCTCCCTATACATTTAAAGATAAGTGGTTAGAGACAAAATATACTTAGTAGACAAGGTTATTAATTAATATTGGGACGTTTATGAGTTTTAAAACTTACGACTGAGCTCATATACTTTTACTTAAAGTTTGTAGCAGTACTAGGTTATCTAATCGCCTTAACGATTTTAGCACTAAATACATTTATGAAAATTTAGGTATTGGTTACTCTAAATTTTGTAGCCCACGGAGGTTATCAAACGACGGTAGGTGAGGATTTGAATATTGCTATTAGTGAGCCCGCAGTAAGCCGAAGTATACGGGAAATAACAACTTTAATTGGAAATCACCTTTTACAAAGATATGTCGTATTTTCTGTGGATGAGGAACATATTTCTCAAATAAAACGAGGGTACAAAGAATATATATTCCAATAAAGGCATTTATTTTTATTTTTACATGTTTAATTACTTATTAATTAATAATGCAGCAATAATGGTTTTGCAGAAGTTGTTATTAGTGGTTCTTATAGTCAAAACTTCAATATTTTCAACTTCTGCGACACGATCGAATTAAAAATTTCTGCCACCGCCTCTCTAACTACAAATATGCACAGTAAGACGAACGAAAACTACTAACCTAACTTATAAACAAATTTTGGACAGCTGTCATTAAAACGCGCATACGCATAGCCCATTTTGTTACTCACTTCACTGGGCTTATAGTGACTGTGTTGCAAAAAGTGACTATCCATAATGACGTTACTCACCGTTATACCACTTATGATCTCAGTTCCTATTAAAGTCATTATTACAGTTATTTCATAGCGACGTTACTACTGAATTACTGAAATAAAGACTTCTTACAGAATCGGGCTGATATCTCATGTCCAATTGACGTAACTTGAAAGCTACCGGTTTGAAAAAAATATTTTCTTCTCCAATCGGATGTCCGCCTTGGTTTTCTATAAGATTGTCTTAGAGTATTTTAATGTATCTTTAATAATATAGAAATTATTTAGCTCGTTTAGCTGTTATACTCTGTATATGTTCTTTCTGTCATACCTGTTACGACAACCGTCCGCGAAATAATAGACCCTCCACATATCAAATGGAATTTGCCATTTCGATAGCGATAAATAATAGTATGCCAGGGAAATTCTTTTACATTATTTACTGTTCCGCTAATAATAAGTGGTGGAATTTTTTTAGGCACTGTTCCACATGCTGCAAATATGAAATACGTTTAAGTCAATATGTTAAATAATTTTCCTTTGGGCATTAACCTGATTCACAATGAATTGGTGGATTATCCCAAGTTCCTCCAATACAAAAACTAACATGAGGCTGCGTTAATTGTGTATAATAAAAGCGTTTGCATATACTTCTTACTATAGCACCTTCTACTAAAGGTTTGCTGCAGTCTACTTGCATATTATCTACACTACATTCAGTATCTACAGAAGAGGATGATACTCGTGCTGGACAAGTTCCTGGAAAATAAAATAAAATAATGGCGATACGCGATAATTTATGTTTAAAAATGAGTGCATTTCATTATCCTGGTTTCTTAACCCTAATTTCTAATTAATAAATACATGTACAATACAAAATTGGTTTTAACTATAATAAAATAACCACAATGTAGCAGAGTTAAATATTAATACTGGGAAAACTTGGAGAAAAACAGTCTGAGGAAAACGTTTGAAAATTGTTTTATTACATAGCCGACGTTTCGGCACCAAATATGCATTCTTCAGGGAAATGTAATCTTACTAAGTTGATTTTTTTTTTTAAATGTTGAATTACAAAAGTATATTGTCATATATAATATCATAAGTGGTAAATTTTTGCCGGAAAATTTTTCAGATTGTTACGAGAGCCGACTTTGACAAACATGTAAACAATATGTTTCTAAAACGTCAAAAAATTTCGCTTATCAAAACTAACTTGTAAAAATACGACATCTTATTGGCCTTAAAGGGTGCGATAATTTTTTTGTGACGGTGTTTTGTCGAAATGAAACTTGGTAACTAGGTAGAATCCTGAATTTGGATTGGTTTATATATTAATGAGTGAAATAGTCAAAATTATTTTAAAAAAAATGTAAACCACAAAGTTCATTTTCAGAAACAACTGAGGAAAGTAAGTTTTTTCCTCACTTGTCACGTAAACTCACATCATTTCACGTGTCAGTGTCAAATTGTTGAGACCTATATTTCCCATTTATTTATATTGCTTCCACATATTGTTATGTATGGGGTCTCGTAGCCGCGTGCCTGAGCGTCAGGTCGCGAATCTGGGGAACCGGGTTCGATCCCGACCGACGCCAATTATTTCCAATTTTAAATGGCACAAAATTGACCCCTGTGGTGCAGTCTCCACGCCAGCAATGAGAGCCCGTGAGGTGCCGCCTAGTAAGCGTCCGCACGGTGCAAATATTTCATCATTACCGATATCTGTGTACAAAGTAGATTGGTACACCCTGCGATGGGTAATAAGCCGTGATGATATATTTATTTATTATTGTCATGTGATTTCACATGAATGCTACAAATAACAACAGTGTGTGATTTCGCAACATAAATAAATGGGAAATATGGGTCTCAACAATTAATAATTGACACATGAAATCATGTGAGTTTACGTGACGTGATAGTAGTGTGCCCGCACCTTTAATCACATGATTGATCAAATGACATGAATATTCAAATAATTTAAATATTTCGAAATGACTCTCGTTACCGCGGTTACAATACAGTTCCTATTTCATTTTTTGCCGTTGGTTGGAAAGTGATAGCTTATACCTCTCAGAAACACTGACGATAATGAGATACCGAATGAAAGTCTAATATGCCATGTGTGTACGACAAAGATATTAGATAAAAGTTTTGTAATTCTTGCATCAAAATTGATGACGTGCGGATCAACTGGGGGATACAGAGTGTACTTATAGACGAGATAATATGAGTATTTTTATACTATTTATGTTCAACTTGTACTGTATAATTATTGGTATTCAAAATAGGGAAGTTAAGAAGTCAGAAAAATGTTGTGTGGTGTAAAATAAACTTACGTTTGCATTCCGGTATTTTAGTACTCCAAGCACCATCAAGACATACCAGCAGTGAGGCTGAAGGAGTTAATGCATAATTTGTGTTGCACGAAATTTTCACTATTGACAAATTTGGTATAAAAGACGTAGAATTGTGACCAACTACTTCATATTTTCCATTTTCTATTTTTGGTTCCGGACAACCTATTCTGTAACATAAACATAGAGGTGACACATATATGCAGATTATGTCCAATTAAATTTGGAACACATGATTTATTACTTACTCTAGTGGTGGTCGAACTGTAGTAGCAGTGTGGCAAAATTCCGGATTTTCTTTTGTACATTCCGTCGATTCTACAATGTATATTTTAATTTATTTAAAATTTCATTTAACAAGATTATCATTAACTGTAATCAAAATACTTTTGGCATGTACAGATGTCTCATTTTTTATGATATCTTAAGTAATATTAATGTCAATGCAAAACTGTATCCGTCTCCACATTTCCAAGGTCAATTTTTGAGACAAATGGACCTTTTCAATTTAACGGCTCTCTTTCTATCGCTACAAATAGGATACGTTCGGTATTAGGATCCGAGCACTCGGAGCTCGCTCGATCACGTTAATGGACCTTTTACATTTTTATTGCACCCTGACGTCATTTTTCAATGCGCCACATAGTGAAATTCTTAAGAACTAGAGATGAGGAGACACCATGTTGTCAAGTACAATGATTAATAATAATAATTTATTTAAACCACATTTTGTACATGAAATACAATTATGGCACGTCAATTAAAAGTACAGATATGTGCATATACACGTTATATAAAAATATTAATATTTGGGGGGGGGGGGATCCATATATTCTTGAAAAGTGTAGAAACTGTTTGTTATTAGGTAGTTACGGACAACATTTTTAAATTTAGGCTTGGAAAGTGCTTTAACATTTTGAGGTAAAATATTATAGAATTTTAGTTGAAGAGAATTTCTTTCGGAGCGTTTGTTCTTAAACTTATTTAATCTTAATAAATTTACTGCTCTAGTGTTATGGCTATGTATATCACTGTTCCTTGGATATTTATCTTTGTTCGTGTGAATTTCAAGTAATGTTGCATAAATATATAGACAAGGCAAAGTCATTATCTTTAACTCAATAAAAAGGTTTTTACAGGAATGTGTAGGGCTTACATTAGCAATTATTCTGACGATCTTTTTTTGCAGTATAAATATTTTGGTTACGTGCTTCGAATTACCCCAGAGTAAGATGCCGTAGTTTAAATGACTATGGAAAAGAGCGAAATAGGCCATACGTAAGACTGGAACTTGACATATGTTCTTAAGCCTTCTAAATAGGTATATAGTACTTGATAGAGTTGCACAGAGTTTAATTATTTGGGAATGTCCTGTAAGGCCATCGTCAATATCCATACCAAGGAGTCTGACAGATTGATCATTTCTGTGCTTTAGGTTGCTAGAGATTGTGAGACTTTGAGTTTTTGATGCATTTAGTTTCAAGTTATGTGATGCAAACCATTGCTCAACATTGTTAGTTGTATCTTCAACTTGTTTATTTAGTATATCCATATTAGAATGACTGGAAAGTAAAGTCGTATCGTCTGCGAACAGGATACATTTGTTTGGTTTTAGAAAATTGTATAGATCATTGATATAAAGAATAAAAAGAACCGGACCCAAGACCGAACCCTGTGGGACTCCATGCCTTACTGGTAGAAAATCGGAGAAGGTGTTGTTAATGTGAACACATTGCATTCTATTTTGCAGGTATGACGCAAATAAATGCAATGGTATTCCACGAATTCCATATTGATGAAGTTTGTCAATTAATAATGCATGAGAGACGCAATCAAAAGCCTTAGACAAATCACATAAAGTCAAGACAGTATGTTCCCGATTTTCAGAGCTTTTGATTATTTCATTTGATTAAAAGGATATGCATTTATTTTCGATAAAAAATTATTTAAACAACACAAAATCTTGAATAATTTTGTCTTTGATTATAAAGAAATAATTAATAATGAAAAAATTATATTCAAAGGAAAAAACAACAATTTTATTCTTGTTTATTACTTTCCTAATATGAAACTGGCAACTACGCAATTATCTGTCACTTTATGTGGTGTTTATTTCGCATCTTGTAGAACAAAAAACTACTTTTTCTGATTCCCATCTCCTCTTCCTCTTGTTTTAAAATATTCATCACAAGCGCATTCTGTGAATTTATTTAATAAAGTTAAGTTTTGCCAGAGTTTTTTCTTTCCGCCATTTGTAATTTTATTTGAAACGTAACTGGCCTTCTCAATGCGCAAACAACCTACTGCGCACTGCATATATGTCATTTTTGTCTTTTTCTCTCTTTTGATGTAAAAGGTCCATAGATCTGGAGCGATTCGAGCTCGTGCTCAGAGTTCGGTAATGGTCTCAGCGCACACTCAGATCGCGCTCTATTACCTCAACCGTTCACTGTCGAGCGCTTCGAGCCTTGTACTGATTTGACGCGGGATTCAAATTAAGGTTGGAGGTAAACAAAATAAATTTTAGATTTTTTTAAATGTTAACTTGTTTAGAACAAAAATAAGATGACTGAAAGAACAATTACTTATCAATGGCCCAACAGGTAGATTTTGAAAGCATTAATAATTAAAGTTTGAAATAAATATAAATTTATATTACCGGAATCATTCAGGATTTGACAAACACCAAATTGTTATCAATAACAGTTTATCTAATGACAATTCAGGATGCCCCGGACAAGATGATAATGATTGACATTCATTTAATAAATTTAACATCTTTACAAATGTTAAACGTCGCATTCTAAAATGGCTCTTCAATATATTATCGTTCTTAAGTGGTACAATAATTTCTGCATAATTTTCCATTTGGCATATTGCGATTATTTGTCTGTTGTTCATAGTTCGCGCTCGGCCAACGATCCGACGCGTTCGGTAAATGAAAACTTGATCACTGCTCGACTGATATTTTGATCAGGTGATCGTAGAGCTCTGAGCGCTCGATGGATCCAGTTACTGAACGTGCCCATAGTAAGAAAATGGCGCGAACAACTGCCAGTTGGGCTGTCAAACGAAACGTCAAAAATATTGCAGTCATTAAAATACATGTATTTTCGGTAAAAATATACAACGTTAGACATTTTAGCTCCAATAAAAGGTTTTGTAACTTCTTTCGGGATGTTTTTTAAAGTTGTCAAAAAAATTTCTCACATTTTACATGTAAATTTTTTAGAAACAAACGTCATAGATTTCAATTGTTCTTACTATGCGCAGATTCCCATTGCGCATATCTTCTATCTCTTTAAATTGAAAAGATCCATTGAATATAGTCATCACAAGAATTTTCTATCGTCTTTTGTTTTGAAGCTGCAGGCATTTGATAAGTAATATCTTATGTGAGTTTCAACTAAAATGTAATATTTACTATTGTTATTAATGTGTTACGTTTCCAGCTCTTAACATAGTCACTGTTTTTGTTATTTGTCATAACCTTGAAAGTTTGTCATACGTATAATGGCTTGAGCGTTTCCAGTGAATTAAGTACATATACTGCATCGCTTCATATAAAATGCAACATAGGTTGTCAATGCTAAATGAACTTGTCATCATAATTTATAGATTTATAAATAGCGGATAAAACAAAACTAGTGCGTTTGAAAAAAAAATTTAATGTGTCATTCGGAATAAAAGTGTCTTTGTGTGCCTCGCATGCAATTGTCCGACTCGCTTCGCTCGTCGTGCAAACTTCCATGCTCGCCACACAAAGTATCACTTTTACTCTTAATAACACAATATACTATTAATTGATTCGCCAAATTTTTTGTAGACAGCGGCATGATTATTTTCTTCTATTGTAGGTACGTAAGTAGTAAATTTTTTTTATTTTATAAGATTGATTATGCCCAAATATTTTTATTTTCATCATTTCCCGCAGTTTCATTTCTCAAACTATAACCAGCATTGTACCAAATTCGAATTTTTTCTTCTTTAGCAAACATCTTTAAAACGTTATGAGAAGTTCATATGACATACAGAATAAAATGATGTTTAACCATGTTTTATTGTAATATTCAGGTCTTGTACATTTTGGCAGACAAAAATATTTTATATTGACCAAGTTTGGTTTCACGAATTTAAATTATTTATTTAAATCATGTAAAAACGATCGGCTCTCAAGCGCCATCTGCTATTTTCTTACGTGAAATGAAGTATAGTAACCATTAATAACAAAATAGTAAATGTTGCATCTTGGCTGAAACTCACGGTATAAGTTATATCTTATAGTGTGTTCAATAAAATTCCTAACTCGGAGTAGGCTATAAAAAGAGAAACGTATGTCTGATCATTATTCAATTCAAAAGTCAAGACGTCAAAATTGATCTTGAAATATAATTTTAAGGAGAAAAGACAATAAATAAGGATACAGTATATTGACATTCGCCGTTTTCTAATTTGTTTCCATTTCTAATATAAGATTCAAGAAGAAAATCTTTGATTTCTCTAGATAAAATTTTTGACAATATCTCATGTCAAATTAACATTTAATGAAATATTTTTAAATTGACATACGTTTTTTAGTTCGTAACCTACTGTATTACTTATTAGATGCTACAGGCCAAAACCTGGTAAAACTTGTTCTTCGATTATTTTTAAACTATTTCACCCTGATATTTCGTATTTAGATAATTATTATAGTTTTTTTATGAATAATAAAGGTGGTGTAAATTTTTAGAAAATTAAAAAAAAAACATCGAAAATGAGACATATATATATATATATATATATATATATATATATATATATATATATATATATATATATATATATATATATATATATATATAAAAGTTATTTATGTTACTACAAGTGAGTAAAGATATATTTTATCCGTAATCGGAAAGTTCAGCAGACGACTCATTAGCCGAATGCGCTAATTTCTGCACGTGGATAAAGTATGTCTTTACTTTTGGCATACCATTTTTTTCCAACACCTACTTTTAAAGTCTTTTCTTAACAATGACATTTGTGCATAATAATTTACATTTATGGTTATTTTCTTTTTATAAATTATGCTGGTTGCTATGGATATGTATTGTAAATCACTTCATATTGTGATAAAAAATAATTTCGTGTGCCCATTGGAATAATATATCATTTAACAAACATATAATGTACGCGAGAATGAAGTTTAGAATACGAGCCTCAGGCGAGTATTGTAATCATTTGAGAGTAATGTAGCCATTATATGCGAGTTAAATACTTTACTTTATCTACAACTATCAATTTCACAGGTTAGATGTATATGATACATATATTTTGTGTAGTTACGTTGCGCCCGTTTCACACACGATTTTGGATGTACGTTAAAAAAACGTACGATAATTTATCGTAGCGTCATTGTTTTCACACACAACGATTTTTTGCCGTTGTTTGAGCTCAGTACCTATCTTGACTGACGTTGTTGAAATCACAGCGTGTTTCAATGAATCAGGGAAAAATGATTGCGTTATGGTTATTTCATCGTCGTAGAAAAAGGCGGAAATGTAATCGATCTATTTGGGTGCATTCGATTATCCCACAACACTGATCCAGCTTCAATTAAAAATATTAGAACGTCAGCATCAATATTTCTAGCCATTTTAATAAGGAGATTTGCTGTCTTCGTGTCACGGAGGAAGCTAAGCTGGCATACGACTAAAAATCGTCGCGTGTGAAAGATGCATTTGGTCAAGTAAGCCACTGTCTTCCCGGTCGTCTTCCATTCTAGTAACAAGGGACGGCTGATGAACGGCACGATCACGGCGCCGTGCTGTTACCGTTCTGTATGAGACCTTTCACACAGAACTTTGTTAGCAACACTTATCTATCTGGCAATACTTTTCTTCATAGAATTTTTTTATGTAGCAATTTTATTCATTCAAACATTAAATAATTATTTGTTTAACAAGGCAAAAAAGTAGCAAATTCACTACCGTGACTGCATTTGATTTTAGCCAATATATACAGTGAATTTTGCATTTTTTCCATCGTATTATTTTTTATTACTTGTTATTGTTGTTATTTCATAGCCGTCGTCATTTTGCAAAGGATTTCTAAATAAAAACATTTTAATGATTTTATTGATAGTTACAACAAAGCAATAAAATTATCTTTTTCTGCCGTGAGTAAATAATGTCAAAGTACATCAACAAATAACATGTTCTACTTTATAAGTAGATTGTTGAAGGAATGGAAGGACCAATCGTTGATCAATTATATAAGGTATAATAATAAGGCTAGACCATGCAAAACTTATTATTACACCTTATACTTTATAAGTAGGTGTTAGAAACGTTAATATACACATATTTAGTATTAATTTATGAAAATTAACCTTGTACGCATTTCTTAAACGGATTCCTCTCTGACCAATATCCTGTGGCACACCTTGCAAATATCTTTGAACCATATTTGCAAGTGATTTGTGCTACTGTACCCTCTACTACGGAATCAGAGCAATCCAATGTTTTGCCGTCTACTGAACATGAAACTGAGACGTTACCTAAGGGCGATATTAGCGGCGGGCAAGTCTCTGAAAATACATCATCTCCATATTTATATAGAATGTCCCAAATTTTGGATCTCCAAAACTATAAGAGCTCCGAGGTCGGTTAAATGGGCAATGTTGTGCAGTTTTTATAATTACGGTTATTTGACATTTTCCAAAATCGCGATTTTCAGTTTTTTTAATAACTTTCAAACTGTTCGGAATTTTAAATTTTTCTCAGCGGAATCTAAATGAGCACTCAAAACTGCACAACATTGCCCATTTAACCGACCTCGTAGCTCTTATAGTTTCAGAGATCCCGATGGTAACCCAATATAAATTTATACATACAAATAAATTATATTTATGTAAAACCAATGAACTCAGGGCCGTTATCATAATAAACTTTATCTTCACTTTAAATTAAAATTAAAGTTTTGTTCGTTTGCATAATATAACACTATAGCACTATAGCGAGCACTGTACCATTACTTTAAAATAAATATACAGTCTTAACGTACTTTTTTGTGCAACCGGACGCTAAATAAGCATTTCGCAGCCGCAATACAGACCGTGAAATTAGGTAAACAATCACTTTGACACTTGAGAACTGAGAATGGCATGGTTTTGTTTATCAAATGTCAATCCTATAGCCACCTTGAAAGCTAACTTTCTATTTACAATTAAACTATTTAAAATTAATAAAATTTATAATTAAAAAAACTATTATTCACGAAAGATGACTATTCAAGGTCATTTGAGAGCCGTCTGATATAATATTACTTGCAGATAATTTCATTGCATTTCGTTTACATAGGCGTGAGACGTGAGACATGAAATATTTATAGACACATTTTAACTGAAAAAATAAGAATAATTCATTTGAAAATTATGTTTCTTTCTAAATAATGCCTTTCTGAAAGATTTATGTTCTTCACTTTTGTTTCTGCAAAATACAAAAACATAAACTTAACTTATAAGGAATAATAATTTGATTTAAACGTGAACGCCACTGGGTAAATATTAACACAGAGGGCAGTGTAGTAGATAATTAGGTATCTGTAATTCTACGACATATGTCATTATTATTTATAGTGTGTTAGAAAGCAATGCCACTATTTACGTATATCTGTCACACCACATAAATTAAATAGACATAGGTCAAATAATCTTTCTCTTTCTAATACAAAATGTTGCTAAGCTACTGCTATAAAGTGATGTGTATTCTTTCTTCGAAGAAATGACCTTGAATAGTCATCTTTCGTGAATAATAGTGTATATATTTCTCACGGTTGCAAAAAAATATTGTGTATTGTCCCGCGGAATCCATTAGCGCTTTCGAGATTGTCAATTTTTCTCTCAGTACCTACGCTAAAGAGTGATTTCGCGGCCTTGATATACAATTAAAGCGAGCCTGATTATGAAAACGGCCCTAATTATAGTATACAATAGAACGCGCTGTGAAACTACTCGTATGTCATAATGCGTTCTAGTACATCTTTAATAAATATCTATCGCTCATTTGCTGCAACTTTCAAAAATTGCAATTTTTTCACAAAACCGCAATCAGTGCACTGTCAACTTGCACTGACTGAATATTTTATCGCACTGACTACTGTAGCAAGTGCAACAGTTTCAGTGCAAATATGAGAACGTCATATTTAAAAAAAAATTACATTTATATCACTTTTGAAGAAATTTATTCAACGTCGTCGTCATCTGACAGTGCCTTAACAGAGGCAGTTTCAGGATTTATGTATGATAAACCAGAATCGTGTTTATTTCATTATAAATTTCAAAAATGTTTAGTTGTATTAATGGATACAGCAAATGAACATTATATTAATTGACTGATATTTAGCTGCCGATTAAAACTCGACAAGATACCCGACAATAGTTTATTTGACAAATTCTGGGAAAGTGTTTTAATTGCACATATATAATCGTTAAACATTTAAAATTGGGTTTTTAAATTTTTGTTTCAAATTTCCCCCTAAAACGCTCTTATTTCTCATGACGTCACGATCTAGTAGTGTAATAAATATGTACTTTGTGAAGTTCTTTATTTTGATCTGTATTTTTCTTCAAAAAATGAATTCCAAAACTTATAAGGGCTGTGTAGAAAAACGAAAAAACAGATAAACCCTAAAGAACTTATGTTTATAAAGTATTTACTAAACTACTAGATCGTGACGTCTTGAGAAACATAAACGTTTTAGCGAGAAAATAGAAACAAAAAATGAAAAACCCAATTTTAAATGTATTAACGATAAAAAAATATATATAATAATTTTGCATATACAGGATGTTTCTCGGATACGAGACACCCCGATTATTTTCTTTATTATTGGAAAAAGAAGAAAATCATCCAAATAAAAGTTGTAGTAAATGAAGGGGGACATTCACTTATTAAATAATAATATTTTTTAACCAGTGGTTCTTAAACTATAGCATAAAGTTATATTTTTTAAAAAGGGATGGTATATATATATATATATATATATATATATATATATATATATATATATATATATATATATATATATATATATATATATATTATTTAGGTTCATTCAATAGAATATTTTTTTCTGAATTCAACCATTTAATCATTTTATATCCTTAAATGCAATAAACCTTTTCAATTTAAAGAGATAGAAGATATACGCAATAAGGATCTGCGATGTTTGTTTCTAAAAAAAATTGACGTAAAATGTGAGAAAAATCTTTGAAATCTTTAAAAAACTTCTCGGAAAAAAGTTACAAAAGCTTTTATTAGAGCTAAAATGTTTAACGATGCAAATATTCACCGAGAATACAGGTATTTTAATGACTGCAATATTTTTGACGTTTCGTTTGACAGCCCAACTGGCAATTGTTTTGGTGTCATAGTGCCATTTTACTTACTATTTTGCAGCGATAGAAAGAGATAACCGTTAAATTGCAAAGGTCTATTGAAATTTAAATAAATTTTATTTTTATAGTTAGTTTTCTGTGGGCTATGCATGAAAAAAATGAACCTAAATTAAAACGAAACATGAATACTGAAAAATAATTATAACAATAAATATTTATTTAAATAAATAAATTCTCTTAATTTAATAAATGAAATATAACAATAAAAAAAATTTAAATTTAAATTGTATTTTTTCTCAATATTTTTGTAACATTAGGATATAAAACGATTACATGGTTGAATTCTGAAAAAATACTCTATCGAATGTGTCTAAAAAATATACAGAATGGTGACTTGGACGACGCAGCATAGGGATTTCAATGGTAAAATCTTAATATACAGTTATTACTACAGAGAAATATACTGCATCCGAATATGCTATTGTTTACAATTTTCCTATTTCTGGAACCGTAAAAATAGTCGAAAACAATAATAACATTTTTGCAAAAATCAACGATGTCATGGAACAAAAATTTAAACAAAAGCGCAATCATCACTATTTAAAGAAATCTAATTTCGTTCTCGTCAAACTACATTGTTGTAATCAACTATTATATTGTTGTCATCAACAACCTACAATAAAAGTATTTTCATTTTATTCGTTTTAAACAAAAGCGCAAATATCTGTCATAGATTCTTGACGTTTAAACTTATTTTCAAAACGAGGAAAATGAAAACACCTTTATTGTAGTGTTGATGACAACAATGTAATAGTTAATTGCAACAACAACAATGTATTTAGACGAGAACGAAACTTAAGATTTCTTTAAATAGTGACAGATGTTTGCGTAAAAATGTTATTATTGTTTTCGACTATTTTTACGGTTCCCAAAATTCAAAAATCTGAATACAATTTTGTTCTAATATAATTAGGGGTGCAAATAACTGTATATTAAGATTTTAATTAAAATTAATTAAAAAAATATAACTTTGTTACAGTTTAAGAACCACTGGTTAAAAAGATAGGTTTTTCAATAAGTGAATATCAGACTGTTGTGTTTACAGTTGTCATACTTCTCTTTAATTAATACTGCACTTCAAATCAATTTACATTTAAAAATATATGAACTGTATTTATTTATTTCCCTGTCTCTCACTGTATAAGTTCTAACGGTTCTAACAATTACTCTTTGCGCCGGCCATTTTGTAAAGTCGGTGCTGCCTCTATCGGTCATTTTCGTTGCCAATAGTCATGTCAAATTTTACTTGACTCTTTTGAGTATTTACCACTGTAATGGAAAATTTCACCTGATTATTTTTTTTTTAATACAATTGTCAAAAATGACAAAATTGCGAATTTGTGAATATTTTTTAAATATTTAAGCGAATTTGGGAAAAAAATTATACGTATTATGTCAGGAAAGTGTCTTCTCAGGACGCGCATATGCCTACTCGTCCTGCAAAGCGTTGTCATTCTACTTCTGTCTCACAGCGAATAAGTAGTATTTCTCTCTTTTGGGGCCTTATTACGTCACAAGCAAGTTTCAAAAAAGTTATTAATTTTTCTCTTTGATATTATTTTGTTGACAAAATAAAAAATGGGGGTCTAATATATTTTTCTTTCTTTCAAGATTAACATAAAAATCGTTGAAATCCCCATTATTGAATAGGTACAAAACATACTTTTACACTTGGGTACGGGAATATGCCACGTGGTGTTCACACAGTTTAGATACGGCATTTCGGGGTACAACACATATTCTTCATTACAATAAATTCGTAGGAATGAATAATTTGGGACGCTGTAGCCCTCCGTGTATTCTTTATCTAAATGTAAGAACTTTCCGTTTTCTAAAACTGGTATTCGGCAAGAACCATAACTGGAAATTATGTACGCCTGTGTCTTCACTTCAGAATTGTTAGCTACTACATCTTGGACGAAATCACTGTAATGGGTAACGAGGGTATAGACTCCATACTGGTGGCTATCGCACGCGTCCATTTCTGCGGGTCCCACACTGACTATTCCTCGTAAAAAGTACTTTAATTTGTTGTTTATGGTCCACGGAAATACCATTCCGCCACCACTGTCACCCTGACACACACTAGATCCTTAAAAAAAACACTTTTAATAACTTGAAATCGATTTAAACTATTAAACTCAATATACAGAATGTTCGTCTATAAATGAACAAGCAAACATCTTCCTTAGTATTACTTTTATTGATTTCAACTATATAACATAAATTATAGTATCTATATAAATTTATCTTCATAATTTCGGAAGTAGTTCAAAATATAGTTTTTCTTCAAGCGTATTATAATATTCATATTATGCTACTGTACGCACACTGTAGAAGTTATTCATTGTCTTACTAGTACAAAAATGTTGTCATTGTTGTACTAGTAACAAAATGTTAGTGTCTTCGTTCACCGCTGGCGGCGGCAGTTGTCACAGCAACACACATTATATTGAAAATTGTTATTTGACAGTTGTATCGTTTTTGTTTTGTATTGTACACAGCCAGCTTTGGCTGAAATTGCAAATACTACATTTAAAAAATTCCAAAGATAATGTCAAAAAATTCTTTGAAACACTTGAAGAAAAAATAGTATATGTCATTCGGAGTAGAACGCCCTTTTTGTGTTTTACCCAGCTTGCCTAGCCTCGGCTAGCGCCTCGGCCGCAATAGCTGGGTTCAACACAAAAAGACCGCTTTCTACTCCTAATAACATAATATACTATTTTCTACTCCCGTGCGTGAAGTGGGTACTTCACGTATTAATTTTCATGTGTGAAGTTTGATTTTTTGAACACTATGCGTGAAGTGTTACTTTACGCACACTGTGCGTGAAGTAAATAATTCAGTATAAACACATACAATGAATATCAGTATATATACGTAAATCATGTGATGGTAAATGGTCCGAAGAAATAACAACTTCGTGAGAAATGTGTAATTAATTTATATAAATAAAATAAATTTTGTAATTCTAAATTTACAACTTTGTGTTAAATATAAATCTAAGTCCAACAAGCATTCAAAAGCAATAAATAAAAAATTTCTAAGCAATCTAATACAAATTTTATGATATTACAGATTATAGCAATCTTGTTATTAAACCACGTTCTGAAATGAAAAATTGTGTTCATTATTTTAAATATTATAAAATGACTTGTGTTTTAATAAAATAAAGCTGTTAAACCCCCGTACCGTTGGTAAACATGGTTACACAAGTCACTAATGCAGAGGCTTTACGTTAAAAGAATGACAATGTGAAGAAAAAATTATAATTTATTGCAAGGTCGTAGAAAAAGTATAGTATGTAACACGTGTGTGAAGCCTATTTTACATTCGGGTGGTTTGCAACACTCGCCTTCGGCTCGTGTCGCAATCTCCACCCTCATGTAAAAACTTCAGCTTCACACACTTGCCACATAATATACTATTTGTTGATTAAGCTCGTGCCAAATAAAAAACCTGTCAATCATTTCTTGCGCAACTTGTACAACTTTAGTCAAATGCGCAAGTACAATGCATGTGACCCGTCAAGTAAGAAGGGCGAAGAATGCGTAAATGCGTTTATCCCGCAGGTCAGTTCTATTTGGCATGAGCTATGCTATAATTTAAAATTATACATAAGAGTGGCAAGTTTCGTTGCGATTTTGTTCGTTATTTACAGATTTACAGATCTGTTGTTCAGAACCGGGCCATTAATTTAATTAGCGAGTTCCAATACGTATATTGAGTTCGATAATATAAATTTTTGATTTATTAATTGGTTGTTTCTTACCACTTGTCAAACCAGCGCAAAACTTGTCAGGTGTAACCCATCTGGTAAAATCTTGAGGTACAACTGCTAAACATTTTGAAATTTCGATGAAAGGCGCAATTAATTTCTTCAAGTCTTCGCTAATTTCAGAGTTATGTGGATCTACATAGCCCCACCCCACCACCTAGAAATAAATAATAATCTGATGTGGCTAACACATTACTTGCTACTACACTTCATTTCACCTAAGAAAATAGTGATGGGTAGATAGGTGCAATTTGATCTTGGTGTTTGCTTGGATAATATTGGGGTATTATCCAATAAAAAAACAAGAAGAAACGGCATCTATCTTCCCATCACTATTTTCTTTTTTTTCTTTTAAGTGGTAATAGCAGCCAACCACACCTCGAAAAATTACCAACTCAGTCACCCATCTTAAATGAACGTAGCGCCTCTTAGGACATTTTAGTCGCCAATATTATAAGAGAACAATTACTCCCTGGAGATTTACCTCACGTCAATAACCTCTTGTTAAGAAAACTCACAAGTCAGGCTAGGCTAGGCTAAGTTATTTTTCAAAGGTGGTGATTGTCCTAGAACTATGATGATATGAATATATTTCTTTTAAAAATTAAATCTTAAACGTTTTTACTTTTAATAGACCAGAAAAGTGTAATGGCCAAATTTAGGCGCCAAATTCAAACTCAGTTCGTAACGCTGATTTTGAACCTACAACAACTTCGATATGCATAGCTTTTTTGTTGCACTTGACATATTTACGGGCGGGTGAGGGGACTATCAACGACATACTGTATTTTAACTTACACGTAGCAATCGTCGAATATTAATTTCTAATAATTTTCTTACTTTACCTTTTCAAGGGTTTTAAACGGTTGGAATCTGCGGTTTAATTTCTTTTACAAAATATCTTATTTTTGTCAGTAAAATCACACTTCCATAAGAAATCTGTATGGGGAATTCAAACTATGAACTCGCGCCAAAAGCAAATTCTAAACATCAATATTCTAGTCTATTTTAAAAAATATATTTTAAAAACTTAATACACAAACTGTTCCGTGAAGAAACCCACAAACTTTTACCATGTATTCCAGATTCCAGACGTCATTTTAAACAAAAAAAAAAAAAATTCTACGCTACGAGTTCCACCTAGAAATGGGCTTATCGATATTTTCTTCTACCAATATGATACATATGCACTCTCTTAATTTACAACGATATAAAATCAATATTATGTTTATCAATTTTAAATTGACATTGTTTGCTCTATCTTTCTTTAAGGAGTTCATGTTTTATATCCTTCATCTTTTTCATCATGTCTTTTAGATCTTCCATCTCTTTAGGATTTTTAATATCGTCCCTAACGTTTTTATTTTCTAATTCACTATACAGTTCTTCTTCTCTTTTCCTTTGTTTTGGAGACCTTAATACTGTTTTGCTTTTCCCAAATACATTATAATATTCGATAACTTCGTTTTTTCTATACTTGGGACGGCGAACAGATGCACAAGAAACTCCTCCCACTAACGAGCGCTAAATTTGAATAGAACATTACTATTGGTAACCCGTTTTTACACAGCTACATGAATACGATCGATAATAGCGGAATCGGTACTAAGTCCGCCATTACGTTTGGTTTGGTATTTGCGTTCTTACCTATCTCTGTGAAATCTCTGAATTTTGTGAATAAAGAGTCTGTCATCTTCCCATAACGATTAATAATAATTCTCATTCATTATGGATCAACAGTAACAGGTTTCTCTGCCAAAAAAAAAAAAAAAAAAAAAAAAACGGCCTGCCAGGCATTTTTCGGTTGACGTTGAAGTATATATATTTTTCAATTTTACGATTTTTTTCGATGTTGTTTAATTAAAAAATTATGCATGTAACATCACGGCACAATCCTCTTCTATACAATCATAGCCCAATTTATTTTTATTTCATAAATATGTTTAGTTACAAAAAACATATTTGGACGAATTATAGCTTATAATATTTAAAATAATTTATAGTAGAATAAAATTTCTTATACAATTGTTAACGGAAAACCCATTTTCCGTGAACTATCACTTCTTGTTTTTGAATTATATATGAATGTTATATACAAAATATCAAAGAATTTTCCAGTAATTAAAGGATTATAAGTCCATGCAGACAGATAGAGGTAATCCTGAATTGAATATTTAAATACATTTTTTAGTACTAACACTATAGTGTAAGTGTGTCATTACAGAACAGATTACTAACAATGTAAGTTCGCGATTACAAATAGTGTTACGTAATGAACTTTCATTACATAACACTGTTACGTAATGAACTTTTATAACGTAACACTGTTACGTAATGACAACAATAAATATTTCAGTCAAATTTGCAATAACTAACGTATCTGAATTTTGTTTATGATAACAATAAATATTTCAGTCAAATTTGCAATAACTACCGTATCTGAATTTTGTTTTAACTTAGAAATAATGAGTGGTCGTAGAAAAGTATAGTACATAATTGGCGGCTCGTGCGTAACTTTTCCACTAATATATTCTTACAACTCTCGTTACGTAATATACTAGTTATAATTTCTTTTATTGTAAACTGTATTTCGTTTTAGTTTCAATTTCGTCTTTAATTTGTACATTACCTTCATTTCAAATAAAAACATAATTATTTCACAGTTCCTAATTTGTAACGTATAAAGTTGACTTCTGCGTGCACTCTACTGCGCTAGTTAGGCCATGCTCATTAATTTTATTACTGCATCAGTTCGCTGTCCCAAGTATAGTTCTCTTACTCATTCCCTAACTATTCCAAATAACCACGCAAATAACACTTTTATTTATAGTTTTTTTTTTAATTATTAAATTTTATATTAATTTCCGTTTTTGTCCTTATTCATGGTAAACCTTTGTCAGTTTCCTTACGGAACATTCTCAATAAATTATGAATATATTTAATTTTTGATATTGACGTTTAACTGCCAATGGGGTATATGACGAAAGTATATTTTTTAAAAATTATGTATAGGTAATTTTAATTTATTTTACGGGAAAGAAAAAGAAAAATTGGGGGAAGGTAAAAATTTCAAGCCATATTCCTTCTCCAAAACATTCAATTTAAAACAAATTACAAAATAATATTTAATTTGTATTATTATAATGAGAAGTTATAGTGGTTAATCTTTATATTTTGTGACCAATTTATTGAAATTCCTTTAAAGTCACATACCGCAATACAAACATTTAAATTTCTCAGCTGGTTTTCATGGAGTTACATAGCCTGCAGATTTATAACATGTTTTTTTTCATCCCTTAATTCGTACAAGATACAATAAAGAATGAAATTATGTCAAATAGAAAGAGGATGAAATATTTTTGATTCACAATCATTATAGTAATATGTCGAACCTTTTAGACTTTAGAGGTTGGGAAATACGTCATTCCTAACTGTAATGACAATCTCTTGGGTGGGAAGTGGAAAATGACAGAAAACACTTCCACCCCACGGGTTGGAAATGTTTATGTAGGGCTGCCTAGCAACATTGTCATAGGTCACTATAGACTAAACAAATTTTAATAGAGCTGTCAAAAAATTTATTTAGAAAATTATAGACTAAAAAGAGGATGGTTGTGTTTAAAAGAGTATACATACCTCAGTGGGAGTGTCATTACAGCCTCGCGCTGAATCTCATCTCGAGGCATAAACACAATCCCTCGGCTGCAATGAAACATTTCCCACCTCGGATGTAATATACTATTAATTTTTAACAGAAATTGTCAAAAATATTACGTTATTTATTTATTTATTTTTTTGAAGAAAAACTATGTAAGGCTTTACCAAAAATTAGCTATTACAATGAATGTAAAAATACGGAATAAGAAATCCAATAACTCACAGTTCCATTGGCATCAGATATAAGTTGTACTCTTTCAAATTCCCTGTTCCAGTCTACACATACTGGCCGAACCACGCTTGATAATTGGAATTCTGTTTTTAGGACTACAACTGCCAAATCTGCTTGAAAATTTGTTTCAAATCCTTTATAGTACGGTGGAATGTGATACTCTTTTACTTGGCGCGTTTGCGATAGTTTATCCGCGGATGAACCGTACGCACTGTAATATTTTCCAGCGCCAACCCAATAATCTTCTGCCGGATATTTTTCTCCATAATTGTCCGTAAAACAATGGGCAGCTAAAAATAAAAACAGCTAATGTATTCAACAGAGTTGGATATAAATACAAGAAAAATGTACTAAAGTATAACTACAATGGGGGTTTCCACCGTAATCAAAATATTGAAAAATAACACTATTACACTAAAATATATCATAAAACATTTCTGAAAACACTACTTAAATGGTTAAATATGTTTCCAATTTTTTAAAAATGAATGAAAACAATTTACTACGTTTGAAACGCTGCCAGCCAGTGACGTCATTTGCCGGCTCGATTTTAGTTTCTATGTTATCCGTCAATATATATATATATATATATATATATATATATATATATATATATATATATATATATATATATATATGTGTGTGTGTGTGTGTGTGTGTGTGTGTGTGTGTGTGTGTGTGTGTGTGTGTGTGTGTGTGTGTGTGTGTGTGTGTGTGTGTGTGTGTGTGTGATGGGAGTAGTTTACAATATTCGATTTTACCTACATACATCAAATACATTCAATATCTTCGTATGTGATAATAGATGGCAGCACATTCAAATTGGAACATTATATTTAAAAAATAATGAAATAGGTATTATAAACTAGTTAAAAATGTGAATACAATACAATTATTATTTTTATTATTATTATTATTATTATTATTATTTGCCGTATGTTATATTGGTAAAGCATTTTCTAAGGTATACGTATTTTATAGATTATTGTATTTCGTGGATTAAAATTTGTAAAGTATTTGGTAAATCTCCAGCAACAAATTCAAGGGATTACCAGAAGTTATGCCTTTGCCTATAATTATTTACAAGTTGAAACACCCGTAAAAGAATATTTGTGGAAAAACCAGGATACAAACATTCCACCCAGATGTTCAGTTGACGAGGGATTTGGAATTTTTGATTAGGATTCGTAACAAATTAAATTATAAATTATGTGTGATATAATTTATTTCTCCAAATATTTTGTAAGTCTTATTATCTTGACGTCGTACTCGAAAGATTCGAAGTTCAGTTCTTTAATTCTAAGAATTGTAAGGTCACAAACAAACTCAGTTTGAAATAAAACATTTGTTTGTAGTTCAGTGAAAACTCCTATCCTTACCCCTATGCGTTAGTTCAAGAAAACTGTAATAGAAGAGTGTTAGTACACCATCAAATGACGCCACTATAGGGTACCTTTATAACCAGGGTATGGCCATGGGCCAAGATTGCCGCCATTGTCGGTAATTCATTTCCTTATTTATTTGTAATAAATGTGATATTATATTATAAAACAATATTAAATAATCACACTGTGAATTTATAACGGTAATAAAAATTCATTAATTTAAGAGATACACAATTATTATTAATATTTACATTTAGAGGTTATGTAGAATATATGACATGGGTTGTTATTATCACATCCAATTTAATATCTGTAGTTCTTATTTACATAATAATTGTATATTCTAAACTTACCTTTTAAAATTTAAATGCTTGTGCTTAATATTGGTAATTTATAGTTGTTTTCAATACGTCAGTAATCGTGGTGGGAATCTTAACAAACTACACAAGTATATAAAATAAAATATATTACTTACAGTATAAATGCGTATTAAAATGATAATTAAATGTGTGTTTCATTAAAATAAAACAAATATCCATGAAAATACATAATAATTTGCGCAAGAACAACACATATAACAGATGTCCCGGTAATGGCGGACGAAACGTGAGCCACACCATGGCCATACCCTGGTTATAAAGGTACCCTACGCCACTATAGGGTACCTTTATAACCAGGGTATGGCCATAGCGTGGCTCACGTTTCGTCCGCCATTACCGGGACATCTGTTATATGTGTTGTTCTTGCGCAAATTATTATGTATTTTCGTGGCTATTTGTTTTATTTTAATGAAAAACACATTTAATTATCATTTTAATATGTATTTTAAGTGTAAGTAATATATTTTATCTTATTTATTGTGAAGTTTGTTAAGATACCCACCACGATTACTGTCACTGAAAACAACTATAAATTACGAATATTAAGCACATTCATTAAAATTTTTAAAAGGTAAGTTTAGAATATACAATTATTATGTAAATAAGAACTACAGATATTAAATTAGATGTGATAATAACAACCCATGTCATATATTCTACATAACCTCTAAATGTATGTCTTAATAATAATTGTGTATCTCTTAAATTAATTAATTTTTATTACCTTTATAAATTCACAGTGTGATAATTTAATATTCTTTTATAATATAATATCACATTTATTACAAATAAATAGGGAAAAGAATTACCGATAATGGCGGTGATCTTGGCCCATGGCCATACCCTGGTTATAAAGGTACCCTACGCCACTAGAGACTCATGCACCATCTGTTGAGCATTAGCTACATTAGTCGGCCTTTTACGCGCTGTCGGGGCGGTAAAAATTGGCCGTTCAAACGAGTTGCAAAAAATACTGTTTTCAATATTTTTTTTACAGAAAACCTGTTATGATAAAAATGTTTTATTTATTGTAATACATATAAGTTTTCATGAGGAATAACATATAAAAAAATTGAAAAATAGTGGAAACCCCTATTAACCCGGATATTATCCTATCAAACACCACTCTATAGTTAAAACGGATAGAATATATGTGGGTACTTAGAAGTATAAAAAAATTTAAAAATACATTTTTTTATACGCCAATTTCGTAAATGACGATAACTGTACCATTGAAGGCGCTTACCAGACGTCACCTCACGCTCACGGGCTCTCGAAGTTTTAGTTGTGAAAAGAGAACCGCAGGAATTACTTTAATAATAAATAAATAAATAATTTTTTAATTTGACGTATTTATTATTGAATTTTTATAAAGCAAGTATAAGTAACTGAAAACGAAATTTTCGATAAAAAAATAAAGTTTTCATACGTACAGAGTGTAACAGCTAAACGAGTTACCTCAAATAATTTCTATATTATTAAAGATACAATAAATTACTATAAAACAATCTTATAGAAGACCAAGGGGGAAATCCGAATAGAGAAGAAAATATTTTTTTAAAGCAGTGGTTCTCAACTTAAAATACAAAGTTATATTTTCTTAAATGGAATGATATAAAAATTTTAGACCCTTTTGATAGAGTATTTTTTGTATTTATTTTATATTCTTACATAACACAAATACTGAGAAATATTCAATTGAAATTTACATAAATTTGATTTGTATTTTTAGTTTTCACGGCCATCCATTCAACTGTCATGGTGATGGTATAGTAAAAATGAAGAAGCAGAAGACTCACGTCATCGACCTGAAAAAAACCTTATAAAATGAAATATAACTTATAGAAATTATTGGGTGTTATTTATGATTATTTTCAAAAATAGTATAGTTTTGTTATTAATTATTTTAATTACTTACATGCATGTATTGTATACAGTAAGTTATGCAACACGCATTACATTTTCTAGAATAAATTAGTACCCCATGTATACGTAGTAATAAGAGACGTCATTATCTAGTAATATTTATTGATGACGTGAGTCTTCTGCTTCTTCATTTTTACTATACTATCTCTTTTTAACATTGATAAGAACGCATGCGTCAGCTAGTACCAGTTCGACAAATTTATTATGAACAAGAAGAAATATTTCAATTAATTTATTTCAGATAATGTTATTAGCATTTAGTAAAATGATAGAAATTGTTATTCAATTTTACTCCCATTCAATTTGTGCTTAAATACATTTTCGCATTAGGTAAAAGGATAAAATGTGGTCAAATATGCTTTGTGCACCTATACACGAAAGTTGGAGAGAAAGACAGTCACTACGCGCGGGATACACGCAAGTTATTCAAGACGCCAATTTCAATTGAATATTTCTGAATATTTTTGTTATGTAAAGATATAAAATGATTGGTTGAATTCAGAAAAAAATCGAATGGGTATATATATATATACCATCCCATTTAAAAAAAATATAACAATGTATTGAAACTTGAGTACCCCTGGTTTAAAAAAATATTTTCTTCTCTAAACGTATGTCCCCCTTGGTCTTCTATAAGATTGTTTTATAGTATATTATTGTATCTTTAATAGTATAGAAATTATTTGAGATAACTCGTTTAGCTGTTACAACCCGTATATCATACCTATATTAGGAATAAACTTAATAATTTTTTGTATGTATTAGTTTACAATAAAAGTAGTTTTTTTTTTAAATTAAATGGAAATTGGTGTCGTTTTGGACTGGAGCACTAACTAGAATGAACAACATCTCTGCTGGTAGGTACTGGTGCAGACTCTTTTTTAAATGTTTCATAAAATTAATAGTAAGATATTTTCTTCTTTTAATAGAGTTTTCCTCGATGTTTTGATTTATTTTTATGTTAATTTAGATTAGATCCGTATTTTATTTTGCATAAAAATTATAGAATGGGAGAAAAATATACGAGCAATGGGCATGTGCCAGGGCCATGACGTCACCACGTAACCTAGAAGACCCAATAAGAGAGATAGCTTGGTGCTGATGTTCTAACGAGATAGAAACAGTTGACACATCTGGATCAAGTAAATTTAGCTACAAAAATGGAGCGCGAGAAAAATTATTACCTTCTTCTCTTTATAAATACTTGATAAAACACGAAAGTTTAACCACAGTTTCCTTGACGTATGTATTAACCGCAACTCACTCGTAAAAATAATTCGCGTTTAAAAGCCGGACATGCGGCATGCGCACACACACCATCAAGTGAAGCAACTTCCTGTGACCTCGATAAAGCCGCTGCGTTGTCACTTGGCGATCGTTTTAAAAATATGTATTTTTCAATTTAAAAATTCATTTATAAACACCTACTTTTTAATTTATCATAGTTTCTATTTTGTATTAATATAATTTATACGGAAATTTATATGACCGGATTTTTAGTCACGCAGTCAATATTTAAACCACAAATTTGGTTTACGCTTAAGCTCAGACTTTAAACTAAAACTGTTTTTAAGTCTGGTTTAAACCATAAACATTTGAGATGACCTTGAATCACAAACGTTTCTAACTTAAGTAGTATCAAATTTTTGGTTCATTGGAATATTTTGCCTGTAATTCAAAAGCCGTTGCCTTGGAAAACCTAAGCCCTACTGTGTGGCGGAAGTAGAAATGTCACGGACACAAATACAAACGTAACCGTACATAAACCATAATAGACCGCGGGCTAGTGCTACGTGAAAAATGTATCATGGTATTCCAAATACTGACCCTTGGTGCTTACTTTAAATACCCTGGAGAACGATTTGCTGTCTTCCCCGGAAAAAAAGACGATCTACCCAGCTGTGGGTCATGACCCAAAAATGTTCAAAAAAAATGACATTATAGAATCTCGGTATTCTATATGGGACTTGCATAAAATGAAATTAAGTATATGTAAATGTTAGCCGATAATCAATGCCAGACATTTTCAAACGTTACGGGGGGCGGTAAAGCCTTTTATTGCTGTACATTTTATCTAACACAAATTGTTCATGCCATTCCATCCGGGCTTTAGTCAACTGACAATTTTTACCCTACAAGACACAAAAAAATTATGGCCAGACACCCTACTTGTATATAAGGGTCACAGCTCACAGCACCCTTGCGATTTCGTCGGCCGCTTAAAGTGGGGGCGGTGCTTGATGGTATACCGCTTCATATTTCAGGGGTAACTTATAATTACCATTTGAAATAATAATTCACAAATACCATACATATATTATATGTTTTATATTTGGGGTATCGGAAGAGTTTAAAGTTGCATCATTTACAGTGATGTTATCTTTATTATGGTATTCTGTCTGGAACCAGTTTTATTTAAATATTTATTGCAAATTACATGGAAATATGGAATTCTGTTATGAATATATTGTTATAACGATTACTGTATATGTAAATAATGTTTAAAACATTGCACCATGCACCCCTATCATATCTTCTGGTACTTACGAGTATTTCATAGCAGTTATAGTCATAAATTATACGAAATTTTACAACTTTGTAACCTACTATTGAATATAAGTGTGGTTTTATTTTATTTACGTTCAAAATTTTGAATTATGATTATTTACCTTCATGTAAAGCAGAAAAGCTATAGTAGGTAAAGTAGGTACCTACTCCGAAACTACACAAAACTGTAATTAGTTCAATTTTTATATGTTATTTTAAAACAAACTGATATACGAATAAAAATGGAAGAGGAACAATTATTTATTTATTAATTAATATCCTCTTAAAATTAATTTTTAAACTTTTAATTCTCTAGAAGCATTTATTTCTAAAATCAAAGTGAAACCATTTTATTCAAGAAAAACTGTTAACAACTTCATGTAATATATCACTTCCGGTTAGCCTGTTTTAACCAAAATCTACTATGTTATTCCAATTGACATAAAAGTCTTATATACCAAATTTGAAAAGTTTTGGATTATATTTTAAAATATTTTTTCATTAAAATCTATTATAGGCTTCAAATAAAGTATCATTTCTGGTAATTATGTAATGACCAAAAAGGGAGGTGCACAACTAGATGTTATAGCAGTCCTAAATACAAAATTTCAACTATCTACGGCTTACCGTTTTTGAGTTATGCGAGATACGTACGTATGTACGTACAAACGTCACGACGAAATTAGTCAAAATGGATTCAGGGATGGTCAAAATGGATATTTCCGTTGAAATCGGAAAACCGAAATTTTTCGGAATTACAATTCTTCCTTTACTTTGTACAAGGAAGTAAAAAAGAAAATTTTCGCAATGGGGTGCGATTACGATTTTTTAAATGTCTGGGAGTAGGCAATAACCAATGAAATTGTCCGGGCTAAATTTTTCTTATTTTCTTTAATGGTAATTAATAAAATAAAGCTAGTCCCAGACAGTTTGTTATCATATACTCCCAAATGTAAGTGGCCGACGAAATCGCAAGGGTGCTGTGACCCTTAAATACAAGTAAGGTGTCTGGTCATAATTTTTTTGTGTCTTGTAGGGTAAAAATTGTCAGTTGACTAAAGCCCGGATGAAATGGCATGAACAATTTGTGTTAGATAAAATGCACAGCAATAAAAGGCTTTACCGCCCCCCGTAACGTTTGAAAATGTCTGGCATTGATTATCGGCTAACATTTTCATATACTTAATTTCATTTTATGCAAGTCCCATACAGAATACCGAGATTCTATAATGTCATTTTTTTGAACATTTTTGGGTCATGGCCCACAGCTGGGTAGATCGTCTTTTTTCCGGGGAAGACAGCAAATCGTTCTCCAGGATATTTAATGTAAGCACCAAGGATCAGTATTTGGAATACCATGTTACATTTTTCACGTAGCACTAGCCCCAGGTCTATAAACACACTATCAATTTTTAAAAAAATGTAAGTTTGTGTTATTTCTCGACAATTTATCAAGAGATAAATTATTTTCGTACGCCTCTGGATAGAGAATAAAATTATCTGACTTCTACTGGAAACATTTTTCTCGATTACTGATAGTAGGAAATAATTTCAAAAAGAAAGATCTGATGTGGCCAACACATAACCTCTCGCCAGATATTTTACCTGGTTGTACGCATAAAACGAAAAATATTTTTAATTACAAATAAATATATTCATGTCTCACTACAAAATAATTCTCACATATATTTGCAAAATCTATGGGATATTTTAATATAAATTATGTACAATACATACATTTTCTATATATTCAATATCCTGAAATTTTCTTTTTCTACTTTCCTTTTCTTTTTTTATATTTGTCATTTTTTCGCAAATTCCTTTTATATTCGATTTTGCGTATATTCTTTTGCGTTGTTGAATTTTTTTATTTTCATAATCTTCATAATGATGTACAAATATTTTTGACAGTAGCATACAAATATTTTTGACAATGCCATTTATATGTCAATTACAAACATTTGAATTTGTTGCCTTGAAGTAGTTTGATCTGCGAATTTTTACATCAAATTATTTTATATGCATTTCTTTATCTCTAAATCTATAGAAGATATAATAATGAATTTATATTTATCGAATAAAGAATTTAACGTTCTTTAATATAAGTATTTACATAAATTTTCGATAAATAATATTTAGATGATTTTTTTCTTGTAACTAACTGTAAGTCTTCGACATTTTAGAAATTACATGTCGCATATGAATTTTGAATATAAATAAATGAAAACGAAATAATAATAGCTATATTAATTGTATTTTTATACCGATAATAATATAATTAAAGTTTTTAGCGTAAAATGGTCGCCCTGTTGTGACGTCAGTGTCACTACAGTCGCCCAGTTACCCTGTGGAAATGTCACTATAAACTGGACCATGCATATTTTGCTCATAAATTCGCGATAGGCTTTACATATACTCTAACATGCACATATTTAATAAATCGGAGTAATTTTTTATTAAAATCAAAAGAAAGTTTACTTATTAAATAAATTTATATTATAATTTGTTTTAATTATTGTAATCTCAATACTTGTCATTGTTGTAATCATTTAGTAAATAGGAATGTAAATGCTGGATTACCTTTTATTATGAACTATGTTTTGATTACTGTAATCAATATTGTCATTGTTGTATATAATTATAAATAGACAATAGTTTAAATACTATTTTAATTATAATAATGACACGTGGTGAGTATGATAACCTTCAATAGTATATTAAAGAAAGTAAAGACATATTCATTAAAGCGCATAAATAACTTGATTATGAAAACGAGCAAAAATTATTAATTTTACTTACCTGATTTTTATTTATGTATAATATGTATTATCAAATTAACATTTAACACTACTCCTATACCTATTCATGTAAGTAAATCAAACAAATATATATTTTGAAATTATATAATAACTATCTGGCTTACTGTATTACCATTAAATCTAAAGATTTTTGATCAGTTTTTAATGGATACCTATTTTTATTCTTGCAACAATTATTGAATCATACCATTTTAATGGTAACGTATGTCGGTTCTCTATACTTATGATGGAGTGACGCTAACGTCAGAACTTTCGCGCCAAAATTTTAATAATTATTTTAGGCGTTATTAAGCGTAATTTAAAGAAAACAAAAAATACTCAATTTCTATTTTTGAATTCTTCGTAACATATAAAAAATTCAAAAAAAGTTGGCCGGGCCCATTGTTACCAAAACTTAATCAACTCTTCCCATTATTGTTAGATTGAGGAGTCCGTAGCTAAAAATGTCTTAAGTCTTATAGTATTTGAGAAATCGTGGATCCAACATCCACACATCCACACACACATACGGACATCATCGTAAAAATGTTATAATCGGATTCTAGGGACCTTAAAACGTGCTTATTCACTAAAATTTGGATATGCGATTTTTAGCATGAATTCAATATATCTCTTCGCGAGATGTAAAAAATTGGCCAAAATTCAGTTTTTCGCCATTATCTAGTAACCTATGAGAGTTTTTGGCTAAACAAAAGCATATCTAAGATGCCCCCCCCCCCCATGGGCACATCACATGGCCTATTTAACCAAAATCGTGTATCTTTTATAGTTTCCGAAATACCAATGGTGACCTCTTCATAAACCCGGACAGCCTGTATAAATAATTGAGCTGGAATGTTTCTCATTTTATAAAATTGAATACCTTTAAGAAAAATTTTTTTTTAATTTCCAAAATTAAAATCGGAACTGTATTTGAGGGTTTTGGAGTAAAACCCTTTCTTGACGCGACTAAATAATCGTAATAATATTGTAACCAGATTGTAAAATCAGTCCGCGACGTATTGAGCCTGATTTATAGATTGTATAATATAGAAATGAAATGAAATAGATTAAAGAATGGAATACAATAGGAATAGAAATTTTTAAGTCCATTTATAAATTGCATAGAATAGAATAATTTGGAATAGAGTAAAGTCACTTTTACAATAAATTAACTATATTCATTGGTGATTTTTTTCTTTTACTAATTTCTTGGAGAAGCGATTAAATAATGTCACTGTTTGTTTTTGCTATGATATTCTGCAGAAGAGAAACCTTATAATGCATGAATGGAGCGGCGCAAGTAATGGCCCATTCACATCCAATAATATTAAGCAAACAGTGAGCGATATGCCGCTTTGTCATAATTACGATACTTATAGTTTCATTGCAGGACCCGACAGTCATTTTTTCTGACTATAAGTATATAAGTTCTAAGTACATTATTTAAATTCATATATATGTCTATGGTATTCGATTAGTTTATTAGTATATTTTATGTACCTGATATTATGATTAAAGGATGTATAATTGAACCGCCACATTTGTACATATATTTGTTTCCTTCGATCCGGTAAAGTGCAACGTGCCAAGGAAATTCGCCAAATTTGGCTGCTGTTCCATTAACTATATTTGTTACTCCTTTAGAAATACCTTCCCCGCAATCTAAAATTTATAAATAATAAGTTTTACAAGTACTTTAATAATATTTATGTTATACAATTACCTGGTTCACATTCTATTAAAGATTTGTCCCAACCTCCTCCTTTACATTTAATTGTGGGAAACTGGTATGTATTTACTGATACATAAAACTCTTTACATTTACATCTTGCTACTGTTCCGTCTAGTACAGGGTTACTACAATTCACTGTTTTATTATTAAATATACACTCTACATCCACAGAAGTTGAAGTTAACGGTGGACACGTCGCTGAAAAAAAAAATACACTTTTTCTACTACCGACTCCGGAAGTGATCTTTGCTTTGTTTAATTAAAAAATTGGAAATTACTTAATTCTCATGAAAATAGATTTAGATAATATTTATTAAAGTTCACATTTCGAATATTAAAAAAAAAAATCTGATGTGGCCAGCACATTACCTTCCGTCAGTTCTATGTATTTTGTATAAATATCATACATAAAGTTCCTTGCAAAAGATTATATTTCTTGTACATTACCTTAAGGCAGTTGTATGTATTTTATACAAATTCCATACAGAAAGTTTCTAACAAAAGATCCTATATTTCCAGTAAAATTATAACATAAACTTACTGTCCACTGTACTTGACACTGACACCTTTCAATCAGAATTTTCTTAATGTAGCAGCTGTTTCCAAAGTTATAGCAAAGCTGACTAATATATATGATATTTAATTTTTTTATAATTTTTTAACTCTATGTCCATTTAATATGAAATATAAAATGAATTCAAATCGTATAGAGAATAAATAATTCTTTAATATTTATAATAACATTAAATGTGAAAAAATGATATTTAACATCATTTTTTCAAGAAAAACTGTTAAAATCTTCAAATGAGGGTACTTCCGGTTGACCAATTATAACCAAAATCTAATCAGCTCTTCACATGGATGTATCGAAGAGGAATACGAAAGAATTATAATTTTTAGAATTGTGGTATTAGAGTTATCGCATTAGAAAATTTTGTAACACACAGACACACACACAAACATACACATACAGACATCGTAAAAATAGTAAAATCGTATTCTAAGGACCCTAAAACGTGCTTATTCATCAAAAACTCACCACCGAATTTTTTGACCAAAGACAATACCTTCCTTACCTAAAGGTGACGGAAGGTAAAAATACTGGAAAAGTAATATTAAAATTTTTGAAATTTTACCACGAAATATTGACATGTAAATTTACACTTACTATAGTATTTATTCACGAAAGATGACTATTCAAGGTCATTTATGAGCCGTCTGATATAATATTATTTGCAAATAACTTCACTGCATTTCATACCCATGGGCGTGCAACGCGAAATATTTATGGATACATTGTAAGTAAAAAAATAAATGTAATTTATTTGAAAATTTTGTTTCTTTTTAAATAATACTTTTCTCAAAGTTTTATCTTCTTCAACTATGTTTTAGCATAAAACAAAAATATAGACTTGACGTAAACCATAGAATTTTAATTAGATTTAAATGTCAACATCACTGGATAAACATTTGTACAGACGGAACTGTGGTAGATAATTACATGTCTGTAACTCTACAACATACATACGTCACTATTTTTAGTGTGTTAGAAACTAATGCCACTATTTTTATATATATCTGTCACACCACATAAATTAAAAAGACATACCTATATCATATAATAATTATTATAATTCAAATGTACTGTGTAAATCAAACAATTTATGTTTTGTGCAGTTATTATAATTCTGTTTGTGATGAATTTGATATTTTCTATTTGTAAATCTTATTACTGCTGTAATTTATTCATTTACATACTTATCATGGGTTGTAAACCTTTTAATGTAATAAATTTATTATTATTATTATTATTATTATTATTATAATCTTTCTCTTTTTAATACAAAATGTTGCTGAACTACTGCTTTGTAAAGTGCCGTGAATTCTTCCTTCAAACAAATGACTTTGAAAGTCATCTTTTGTAAATAAAAGTATAACTGTAAATCTACACTTCATTATATGTACAGGGATGGACTGGCTCCTTGGACGAACCCAGGAAATAAAAGTTAGCAAGTGTAATTTACAGTTAGCAGTGTAACTTTACAGTTAGTAAGTGCAAATTTACAGTTAGGAAGTGTAAATTTACAGTTAGTAAGTGTAAATTTACAATGTTTTTTCTTCTTCTCTTGGTTCTTCTACGCTTCTGTATTTTTATCTCATTATAACATAGAAAATTTCAAAATTACAAGGAATATGCCCAATAATATTTATAAATTATGTATGGATTCATATTTTCAGATTCTTCATTTCTTCCCAAATGACTTTTGCTCCTTCATTAAACCATAGTTTTTCAGAAGCAGACTATAGTCTGTATATAAGTATACTTTCAAATACGAAGAAAACAAAATTTACAGAAAATTCAAAGAAACATGTTTTGTTTTAGTTTATGATTTAACATCAACACTATGATCACTCTGCTGCCATATTTATCTTTTAAAATTATTATAAACAAAAAAAAAATTATTAAATTGTAGTCGATAGTAGATAAAATTTAATACAAGTATAAGCCTTTTTTAGCTTTTAACAAAAAAAATTTAAAAGTATTGGTATTTAAAACTTACGTTTACACTCAGGTAAGGAAGCACTCCAAGAACCGTCGTCACATGTAATTACCTTTTTGTTTGGAAATAACGCGAAATTTTCGTTGCAGAAAATTTTTACCGACGCATAATTTGGTATGGGTGATCCTTGTGTGTAATTATAACCAAGTACAACAAATTTTCCATTTTTGATTGTTGGAGCAGGACAATTATATCTGCGAAAAGAAGGCGTAAGAAAAAAAGAATTAATTTAGCGATTTTTCTTACGTTGACGATTGTCTTTTATTGCGATGATCATGGAATGAAGAATTGTCCGGACTGACGACCGTAACAATAAAAACTAAAACATAATGTAATAACTATTCTATTTCATTTGCTACATTTTGTGATTATGAATATTGTATTATTAAACATATCTTATTAATACATACATAACAAAATTATTGTTGCACTATATTGAAGCATATTTACGTAGTTATGGGAACTTAGAAACTGACGAATTCTTTTTATTGTGTTCAAAACATCTTCGAAGAAGTATGATGATAACTGGCTTCAAGGTCAACAAGTCATCTTTTTAGTAAAAAAGCAAACGTAAATCCCAAAGCGTAATATATTATGAAAGGAAAACTGGTATATAGTTTCCTTATACATATCACGCGAGAATAAACCAACAGTTATCTCCGTTATTAAGAGAGATAGTAATTATCTCAAAATAAGCAAATTTAAAATATGGGCATGTCGTATCAAAAAGCGTTCTATTACTTCTGGTTCCGGAGTATGTGATACAAACTTTGAAATTTCAAATGGAACATATTACACAGATCGGCAAAAGAAAACCAAAACGGACCACTTAAAAACATCCATAAATTTTCAGATTTGAGATATTAGACATGTGGAAACTATAAATCTACGAACTACGACCTGTCTGGTTTATTAACAACCTAAAATGGGATCTCATATATGATATTACAGTTTTTATTTAACTTGAAATTTTTAAAACAAACTAAAAAATCTGATGTGGCCAGCACATAACCTCTCACCAGATATTTTACCTGGTTGTACGCATAAAACGAAAAATATTTTTAAATACAAATACATATATTCATGTCTCACTACAAAATAATTCTCATAGACCGGGGGCTAGTGCTACATGAAAAATGTATCATGGTATTCCAAATACTGATCCTTGGTGCTTACTTTAAATACCTGGGAGAACGATTTGCTGTCTTCCCCAGAAAAAGACGATCTACCCAGCTGTGGTCATGACCCAAAAATGACATTTTAGAATCTAGGTATTCTGTATGGGACTTGCATAAAATTAAATTAAGTATTTGTAAATGTTAGCCGATAAACAATGCCAGACATTTTCAAACGTTACGGGGGGCGGTAAAGCCTTTTATTGCTGTGCATATTATCTAACACAAATTGTTCATGCCATTCCATCCGGGCTTTAGTCAACTGACAATTTTTACCATACAAGACACCCTACTTGTACATACGGGTCACAGCACCTTTGCGATTTCGTCGGCCACTTACAGTTGGGAGTATTTGATAACAAACTGTCTGGGACTAGCTTTATTTTATTAATTACTATTAAAGAAAATAAGAAAAATTGATCCCGGACAATTTCATTGGTTATTGGCTACTCCCAGACATTTAAAAAAATCATAATCGCAACCCCATTGCGAAAATCTTCTTTTTTACTTCCTTGTACAAAGTAAAGGAAGTATTGTAATCGCGAAAAATTTCGGTTTTCCGATTTCAACGGAAATATCCATTTTGACCATCCCTGAATCCATTTTGACTAATTTCGTCGTGACTTCTGTACGTACGTACGTATCTCGCATAACTCAAATACGGTAAGCCGTAGAAAGTTTAAATTTTGTATTTAGGACTGCTATAACATCTAGTTGTGACCTGCCTTTTTGGTCATTACATAATTACCAGAAATGATACTTTATTTGAAGCCTATAATAGATTTTAATGAAAAAATATTTTAAAATATAATCCAAAACATTTCAAATTTGGTATATAAGACTTTTATGTCAATTGGAATAACATAGTAGATTTGGGCTAAAACAAGATAACCGGAAGTGATATATTACCTGAAGTTGTTAACAGTTTTTCTTGAATAAAATGGTTTCACTTTGATTTTAGAAATAAATGCTTCAAATAAGAGTTTTAGAGAATTAAATTCTGCGTCTATGCTCTGTTCCATTTAAGCCATTCAGTAGATGGCACTGGCAACAGTGCAAATCTGAAGTAGCCGAAATTACATTGGGTGAACTTGTCTCTTGTCTCAGCCAATCAGAGAGGTCGAAACTATTCCCTATGCTCCGCAATTGGGATTTTCAAATAAGAAAACGCTAACTAGCGGCGACTATTAGAACTACGAACAGTGGTACACATTTGACATTTACATGAAACTACAACTATATGACTACAAAAACTGTATTATACATACTTGAATTATAAATAAAAAATACTAATAAATGAGAATATAATACGAAAACTAAAGAAATATAATTGACAGAAATGCTACGCTGACACACGTCAATAAAAAGTGTACCAGTGTTTAATGCGATCAGCACCATCTCTTGATACTTGAAAATCCCAATACTGAATGGCTTAAATGGAACAAGGTATAGCACATCAAGTATTATTAAATTAGCCCTTTATATATAAAAATAACAAAAAAAAATCTGATGTGGCCAGCACATTACCTTCCGTCAGTTCTATGGATTTTGTACAAATTTCATACGGAAAGTTCCTTGCTAAATTAAATATTCTATTTCTTGTACATTGCCTTCCCTCAGTTGCATGTATTTTATGCAAATTTCATACAGAAAATTATTATTTTGTGACGTTTTCTATATACAGTGTAATGTATCTGCAGAAATAAAAGATTTATTATTATTATTATTATTTCTTGTACATTACCTTAAAGCAGTTATATGTATTTTATACAAATTCCATACAGAAAGCAAAAGATCCTATATTTCCAGTAAAATTATAAGACACTATGTCAATTTCACTTGACACTGACATCTTTCAATCAGAATTTTCTTAATATAGTAACTGTTTCCATAGCTATGGCTACTTTATGAAATTTAATTTCTTTATAATTTTTACCTTCCGTCACCTTTAGGTAAGGAAGGTATTGTCTTTGGTCAAAAAATTCGATGATGAGTTTTTAATCAATAAGCACGTTTTAGGGTCCCTAGAATACGAATTTACTATTTTTACGATGATGTCTGTATGTGTGTGTGTGTGTGTGTGTGGATGTGTGTGTGTGTGGATGTGTGTGTGTGTGTAACAAAATTTTCGTCTGCGATAACTCTAATACTACAGTTACAAAAATTATAATTTTTCGTGTACTTCTTCGTTACATCCTTATGAAGAGCTGATTAGATTTTGGTTACAATTGGTCAACCGGAAGTACCATCATTTGAAGATTTTAACAGTTTTTCTTGAAAAAACTATGTTAAATATAATTTTTTCACATTTGATGTTATTATAAATATTAAAGAATATTTTATTCTTTATACGATTTGACTGCATTTTATACTTAATATTAAATGGATATAGAGTTAAAAAATTATAAAGAAATTAAATTTCATAAAGTAGCCATAGCTATGGAAACAGCTACTATATTAAGAAAATTCTGATTGAAAGATGTCAGTGTCAAGTGAAATTGACATAGTGTGTTTGTCTTATAATTTTTACTGGAAATATAGGATCTTTTACTTTCTGTATGGAATTTGTATAAAATACATACAACTGCTTTAAGGTAATGTACAAGAAATAATAATAATAAATCTTTTATTTCTGCAGATACATTACACTGTATATAGAAAACGTCGCAAAATAATAATTTTCTGTATGAAATTTGCATAAAATACATGCAACTGCCGGAAGGTAATGTACAAGAAATAGAATATTTAATTTAGCAAGGAACTTTCCGTATGAAATTTGTAAGAAATACATAGAACTGACGGAAGGTAATGTGCTGGCCACATCAGATTTTTTAACTCTATATCCATTTAATATTAAGTATAAAATGCAGTCAAATAGTATAGAGAATAAAATATTCTTTAATATTTATAATAACATCAAATGTGAAAAAATTATATTTAACATAGTTTTTTCAAGATAAACTGTTAAAATCTTCAAATGATGGTACTTCCGGTTGACCAATTGTAACCAAATCTAATCAGCTCTGCATATGGATATAACGAAGAAGTATACGAAAAAATTATAATTTTTGTAACTGTAGTATTAAAGATATCGCAGACGAAAATTTTGTTACACACACACACACACACACACACACACACACACACACACACACACACACACACACACACACACACATCCACACACACACACATCCACACACACAAACACACACTCATACAGACATCATCGTAAAAATAGTAAATTCGTATTCTAGGGACCCTAAAACGTGCTTATTGATTAAAAACTCATCATCGAATTTTTTGACCAAAGACAATACCTTCCTTACCTAAAGGTGACGGAAGGTAATAAAAGTTAATGTCAAATACGTGCAATTTTATAATTGGGTCTATACTTCATATTGGTCTTGCGTACAAGGAAGTCGTGTGGTGTCCACATCAGATTTTTTATTGTAAAATTCTCTACTTATGGCTGAGTCATAATTTTCGCGGCAAAACTTTACTAATGATTAATGTAGACGAAATTTCAAGAAAAAAAAATCTGATGTGGCCAACACATAACCTCTCGCCAGATATTTTACCTGGTTGTACGCATAAAACGAAATAGTATATTATGTGGCAAGTGTGTGAAGCTGAAGTTTTTACATGAGGGTGGAGATTGCGACACGAGCCGAAGGCGAGTGTTGCAAACCACCCGAATGTAAAATAGGCTTCACACACGTGTTACATACTATACTTTTTCTACGACCTTGCAATAAAATATAATTTTTTCTTCACATTGTCATTCTTTTAACGTAAAGCCTCTGCATTATCGACTTGTGTAACCATGTTTACCAACGGTACGGGGGTTTAACAGCTTTGTTTTATTAAAACACAAGTCATTTTGTAATATTTAAAATAATGAACACAATTCTTCATTTCAGAACGTGGTTTAATAACAAGATTGCTATAACCTGTAATATCATAAAATTTGTATTAGATTGCTTAGAAATTTTTTATTTATTACTTTTGAATG
The DNA here is from genome assembly GCA_963082715.1 of Harpalus rubripes. Classification (NCBI taxonomy): domain Eukaryota; kingdom Metazoa; phylum Arthropoda; class Insecta; order Coleoptera; family Carabidae; genus Harpalus; species Harpalus rubripes. The sequence continues at coordinate 53,471,946 of OY720453.1, read as the reverse complement.
CTTATTGGACTTAGATTTATATTTAACACAAAGTTGTAAATTTAGAATTACAAAATTTATTTTATTTATATAAATTAATTACACATTTCTCATGAAGTTGTTATTTCTTCGGACCATTTACCATCACATGATTTACGTATATATACTGATATTCATTGTGTGTGTTTAAAAACTGAATTATTTACTTCACGCACAGTGTGCGTGAAGTGTTACTTCACGCACAGTGTTCAAAAAATCAAACTTCACACATGAAAATTAATACGTGAAGTACCCACATCACGCATGGGAGTAGAAAAAATATGTTTTTATTATACCTGCATCATAATCACTGATCATCGTACTAAAAAGCGTGCTTAATCTCAAGATTAAAACACGCCGTGCTTTAAAGTCGCTAAGCAACAACAAACGTTAACAATTTGTTTATTTATAATTGTCAATGAAAATAAGCAATACCTACTGATTTACTTCAATTATTCATATAAATGTGTGATGAATTTTAAATAATATATCGCCTAATTATTTTAAGCAAAAATACGTCAAATAAAAGTTTTAGGGCATAAAATTCTGCATCTAAATCAATAAACAGAATTATCTTTACATGCTTTGGAACGACAGATATTAAATATGAAAATTTTGAAAATTACGTTGAAAATATCGACAGCCATGGAATTAAACTAAAAATAAATAAAAGCTTGACGTTTGATCTGTCACAACGTATTTATTTATTTATTTTTTGTTCAATTCCATGGCTGTCGATATTTGCAACGTAATTTTCGAAATTTTCATATTTAATTTCTGTCGTTACAAAACATGCAGAGATAATTCTGTTTATTGATTTAGATGCAGAATTTTATGCCCTAAAACTTTTATTTAACGCGTTTTTGCTTAAAATAATTAGGCGAGCAGGAAATTGCAAAAACCTGATTTCCCATGTTAATCTCCTATGTACACCTTTAAGTCAGACACACGGTATATATATGTGTGTGTGTGTGTGTGTGTGTGTGTGTGTGTGTGTGTGTGCGTGCGTGCGTGCGTGTGCGTATGCGTGTGCGTGTACGGGTGCGCGTGTGTGTGTGTGTGTGTGTGTGTGTGTGTGTGTGTGTGTGCGTATGTGTGTGTGTGTGTGTGTGTTTGTGCGTGCGTGTGTATGTGTGTGTGTGTGTGTGCGCGCGTGCGTGCGTGTGTGTGTGTATGTGTATGTGTGTATGTATGTGTGTGTGTGTGTGTGTGTGTGTGTGTGTGTGTGTGTGTGTGTGTGTGTGTGTGTGTGGATGTGTGTGTGTGTGTAGGGGTGTGTGTGTGTGTGTGTGTGTGTGTGTGTGTGTGTGTGTATGTTGGATTCACTATATCTCAAATACTATAAGACATTTTTAACTACGGATTCCTCAATCTAACAATAATGGGAAGAGTCGAGTCAGTTTTGGTAACAATTGGACAACCGGAAGTAGTAGTTACAAGAAAAAAATCATCTAAATATTATTTATCGAAAATTTATGTAAATACTTATATTAAAGAACGTTAAATTCTTTATTCGATAAATATAAATTCATTATTATATGTTCTATAGATTTAGAGATAAAGAAAGGCATATAAAATAATTTGATGTAAAAAATCTCAGATCAAACTACTACAAGGCAAGAAATTCAAATGTTTGTAATTGGCACATAAATGTCACTGTCAAAAATATTTGTATGCCTCTGTCAAAAATATTTGTACATTATTATGAAGATTATGAAAATAAAAAAAAGTCAACAACGCAAAAGAATATACGTAAAAAAGAATATAAAAGGAATTTGCGAAAAAATGACGAATATAAAGAAAAAGGAAAGGAAAGTAGAAAAAGGAAATTTCAGGATATTGAATATAAAGAAAATGTATGTATTGTACATAATTTATTTTTTATTATACCTGCATCATAATCACTGATCATCGTACTAAAAAGCGTGCTTAATCTCAAGATTAAAACACGCCGTGCTTTAAAGTCGCTAAGCAACAACAAACGTTAACAATTTGTTTATTTATAATTGTCAATGAAAATAAGCAATACCTACTGATTTACTTCAATTATTCATATAAATGTGTGATGAATTTTAAATAATATATTTTCTATTCCACCATTTGTACACTATTAAAATGTAACACATTTCACATCATATGCTTGGCACATGCGCAGTATTTTTGAACAAAATTCACCAGGCGTGAAGCCACTGTTTGTAGGTTAGAATATAATTAATCATGTATAACACCTACAAAGGAAATTGTCTTCATAAATTGGAATAATTATTCATTTATTGGTAACATAGGAATAACCACGTTCTATTTTGGCCTGATTTAGCATCGTGCCTCTTTGCCAGAATCACTCAACAATGGCTACGGGACATATGAGAATGAGAACAAGACAATACAAGAAATATTCCATCGCCCAAATGAACAATTTTGGGATTTATTAATGGGGAAAGTATACGATGAAGAATAGGAAGCCACTAGCAGAAAGTTCTTTGGTATTTCGCTAACAGTACATCATTTTACATATGGAGTTATAGACAGCATAGAAATATGTTTGTAAGTTTTTTATTTATGGTATTTAATACTCTTTTAAATAAAAATTGAAAGTACAATTTGTGTTATTAGATATTTTTATATTCGGCAGTTGAAGTTCCTTGCTTTCATTTAGTGTTTGTACATTCGCAACATTTACTGTTTGCATATTCGTAGTTTTTATTGACGAATTGGACGCAACACTGGTTCTATTTCCATTCACAACTTCGGCTATACGTTGTGACACTTTTATTTTATTTACGGTGGACTCTTCAATGTAACCAGCCGCAACCGTAGAGGACTTTCAGCCCACTTGACGTTTAAGCTCATCTACGGTCATTCCGCTATTCGCCATGATCGTAGCAGATGTCCGCCTGAAAGCATGGCCAGTATATTTCTCAGCGTCCGGAAGATTCAAGAAACGTGATACGCGAGAAGAACATTATCCGAAGCTGTTAATTCCAACAACTTGTCTAACACATTTTCCATTTGAATACTTCAAAAAGACTCTATTTGTTGTTACATTGTCCGGGCGTAATAAAAGGTATTTATCAAATAAATGAACATAAGGAATACTGGAATCGTCAATAATAACAAATTTTCGACCTTTTTCAGTTTTTGAAGGACGAATATTAATTATTAGAACGGAACCCTCTCTTTTAATATCTGACATACGTAAATTACACAATTCGTATCTTCTGCAAGAACCGAATACACCACAAATAGCGACAACCTTGAAAATAAAATTGTTATTATATATTTCTCAAAACTGTGCTGACAAACTGAGTACTTTCAAAAATAAAAAAGTAACATCAGGGGCCTCTAGGAAGAATTTACGTAAATCTTCTTCTGTAAAAACGTATGATTTCTTAGCTTCATATCCTTTATTTAGTCCTTTCATAAAGGCATGTAGCTTATGAAAGGATAGTAAATCTATTCCATTTTTGATCCTTAGCATTGTTTGAAGTTTTGAATGCATGCACCAGAGAGAGGAAGATTTATACATACTAGACTGTGATGAAATATAAAACATTTAGTCAAAAAATCAAGTAAGTAATTATACTTGCGGAATATTACCATTTCCATCATGTAGGCAAGCATTACTGATTCATTGACTGTTTTCGAATTCTTGCTCTCCATCCACTTCATTAATTTTTCATACTCTTTAAAAAAGGCTTCCTTTGACTTGTTAAGGACCAATCTTAATTCAGCTTGTTCAGCCAATTCTTGTATACTAGATGAATGCTTCTCCATTTTATCCTTGTTTTCCGTCTAAATTAAGAAGGATCTTGATAGTTTTGATGTTTATAATCTTGTTTATAATAAATAAACAACAAATTGCGAAATGGCAAATCCGCATAGTAACGTAAACAACAAATGCTAAACAATCTCCGTGTAAACGATGTTATGTCATATATCATAAACAATTATAAAACGTCAAAATCAAAATTTTAGATTCTTTTTTCCAACATATTGTGCAGGTATAATAAAAAATAGCGTATGATACATGTGTATAAGAGCCATTAAAGCACTCGTGCCTTTAAAAGCGCTCCGCTTCGCGTCGCGCTTTTAAACTTGTCACGTGTGCTTTAATGGCCGGCTTATACACTTATATCATAATATACTATTAAAATATCCCATAGATTTTGCAAATATATGTGAGAATTATTTTGTAGTGAGACATGAATATATGTATTTGTATTTAAAAATATTTTTCGTTTTATGCGTACAACCAGGTAAAATATCTGACATCAGATTTTTACCTCTCGCTAAAATCGCATATCCAGATTTTAATGAATAAGCACGTTTTAAGGTCCCTAGAATCCGATTATAACATTTTTACGATGATGTCCGTATGTGTGTGTGTGTGTGTGTGTGTGTGTGTGTGTGTGTGTGTGTGTGTGTGTGTGTGTGTGTGTGTGTGTGTGTGTGTGTGTGTGTGTGTGTGTGTGTGTGTGTGTGTGTGTGTGTGTGTGCGTTTGCGTGTGTGTGTGTATGTTGGATTCACTATATCTCAAATACTATAAGACATAAGACATTTTTAACTACGGATTCCTCAATCTAACAATAATGGGAAGAGTCGAGTCAGTTTTGGTAACAATTTGACAACCGGAAGTAGTAGTTACAAGAAAAAAATCATCTAAATATTATTTATCGAAAATTTATGTAAATATTTATATTAAAGAACGTTAAATTCTTTATTCGATAAATATAAATTCATTATTATATGTTCTATAGATTTAGAGATAAAGAAAGGCATATAAAATAATTTGATGTAAAAAACCTCAGATCAAACTACTACAAGGCAAGAAATTCAAATGTTTGTAATTGGCACATAAATGTCACTGTCAAAAATATTTGTATGCCTCTGTCAAAAATATTTGTACATTATTATGAAGATTATGAAAATAAAAAAAAAGTCAACAACGCAAAAGAATATACGTAAAAAAGAATATAAAAGGAATTTGCGAAAACATGACGAATATAAAGAAAAAGAAAAGGAAAGTAGAAAAAGAAAATTTCAGGATATTGAATATAAAGAAAATGTATGTATTGTACATAATTTATTTTAAAATATACCATAGATTTTGCAAATATATGTGAGAATTATTTTGTAGTGAGACATGAATATATGTATTTGTATTTAATAGTATATTATGATATAAGTGTATAAGCCGGCCATTAAAGCACACGTGACAAGTTTTTCGCAAATTCCTTTTATATTCTTTTTTACGTATATTCTTTTGCGTTGTTGACTTTTTTTTATTTTCATAATCTTCATAATAATGTACAAATATTTTTGACAGAGGCATACAAATATTTTTGACAGTGACATTTATGTGCCAATTACAAACATTTGAATTTCTTGCCTTGTAGTAGTTTGATCTGAGATTTTTTACATCAAATTATTTTATATGCCTTTCTTTATCTCTAAATCTATAGAACATATAATAATGAATTTATATTTATCGAATAAAGAATTTAACGTTCTTTAATATAAGTATTTACATAAATTTTCGATAAATAATATTTAGATGATTTTTTTCTTGTAACTACTACTTCCGGTTGTCCAATTGTTACCAAAACTGACTCGACTCTTCCCATTATTGTTAGATTGAGGAATCCGTAGTTAAAAATGTCTTATGTCTTATAGTATTTGAGATATAGTGAATCCAACATACACACACACGCAAACGCACACACACACACACACACACACACACACACACACACACACACACACACACACACACACACACACACACACACACACACACACACACACACATACATACGGACATCATCGTAAAAATGTTATAATCGGATTCTAGGGACCTTAAAACGTGCTTATTCATTAAAATCTGGATATGCGATTTTTAGCGAGAGGTAAAAATCTGATGTCAGATATTTTACCTGGTTGTACGCATAAAACGAAAAATATTTTTAAATACAAATACATATATTCATGTCTCACTACAAAATAATTCTCACATATATTTGCAAAATCTATGGGATATTTTAATAGTATATTATGATATAAGTGTATAAGCCGGCCATTAAAGCACACGTGACAAGTTTAAAAGCGCGACGCGAAGCGGAGCGCTTTTAAAGGCACGAGTGCTTTAATGGCTCTTATACACATGTATCATACGCTATTTTTTATTATACCTGCACAATATGTTGGAAAAAAGAATCTAAAATTTTGATTTTGACGTTTTATAATTGTTTATGATATATGACATAACATCGTTTACACGGAGATTGTTTAGCATTTGTTGTTTACGTTACTATGCGGATTTGCCATTTCGCAATTTGTTGTTTATTTATTATAAACAAGATTATAAACATCAAAACTATCAAGATCCTTCTTAATTTAGACGGAAAACAAGGATAAAATGGAGAAGCATTCATCTAGTATACAAGAATTGGCTGAACAAGCTGAATTAAGATTGGTCCTTAACAAGTCAAAGGAAGCCTTTTTTAAAGAGTATGAAAAATTAATGAAGTGGATGGAGAGCAAGAATTCGAAAACAGTCAATGAATCAGTAATGCTTGCCTACATGATGGAAATGGTAATATTCCGCAAGTATAATTACTTACTTGATTTTTTGACTAAGGGCCGGTCTTTCCACCTTCGGATAAAGTTCCGGATAAAGTTATCTGGCGGATAAATCAAAAATGCGTCTTTTCACCTTCGGCTAAAGTTATCCGTCAGATAAATATTGCTTATCCGACAGATAAGTTATCCGGAACTTTTCTATCGGATAAATATGTTATCTGACAGAAACAAATGAATAAATTTTGAGAATTATAACTGTCAGTAGGGAATATACTCGTAAATAATGGATATTGTGAATTTGTACGATGATTTTAGGGACTATGAAATTTATAACGCGATTAAATCCAGTACAAGAAGAATTAGATCTCGTCAAAATTATGATGAGTGGTCTAATGAAGAATTTTTTCAAAGATTTCGTTTTAGAAGAGAAACGGTAATACAGATATCGGAAATTATAACACCACAAATTCGCCGTAAAACAGATAGGTAAATAACAATAATTATACACTAGTGATACATATATTTGAATCCTTTTATTTATTTTTAGAAATAATGCTCTCACCCCCTATGAGCAACTACTAATAGCGTTACGCTATTATGCCACTAGTAGCTTTTATATAGTACAGGGAGATTTTGCTGGCATTCACAAATCTACGGTCAACAGAATAATACATGACGTATCGACTGCACTAGCAAGCTTGTGTCCTGCGTACATAAAAATGCCCGAAAATATTACAGAAATAAAGAAAAAACAACGGGAATTTTATAATATTTCTCGGTTCCCTCGTGTCATAGGGGCACTAGATGGTACATTAATAAAAATTCAATCTCCCGGGGGTCCTACTGCGGAGAATTATAGATGCAGAAAAGGATATTTTGCTTTAAATGTCCAAGCATTATGCGACGCAAATTACAAATTCACAAATATTGTTGTCAGATGGCCTGGAAGTACACATGACAGCACTATTTTCAACAACTCTAATATTAACTTTCAATTTGAACGTGGAGATTATGCGAACGCAATAATATTGGGAGATGCCGGTTATCCATTAAAAAAATATTTAATGACCCCAATTGCAAATCCACAAACAGAGCCTGAAGCTTTGTATAACGAGGCACATGTGCGTACAAGAAATGTTATAGAGCGTGCATTTGGGATATGGAAAAGACGATTCCCTGCAGTAGGAATTGGAATGCGCTGTCAAATCCCTCTTGCACAAAAAATTATAGTTGCAACTGCGGTATTGCATAATTTTGCAAGAGAGGAAAGCATAAAATTTAATATTGCTTTAGAATTGGACAATGAAATTATTATGGAACAGTCAGATGAAAATGATTTGCTGCGTTATGGTAATTATAGATCGAATGACAATGAAAGAATCAGGAAACAATTTATCGAATATTTTGCTAATTTATAATTTAAGTATTTCTATACTGTAATTTATTTTACATATTAATATATTAACTTATATGTTAAGGTTAAGTTTTTCATTTAATATTTTCATTTTTAATTTGTGTTCTTCTTCCTCTCGCTTGTTTCTGTTATTCCAGTACTCCATTTTTTTTATTAAATAATTCAATTTTTCTCTTCTCTTCGTCTTCTAAATAATTTTCCTCTTTTTCTAATAATTTTAACTTTTTGTTTGTCACATTTTCCAAAGTTTCGAAATTGGTTTGTTTTGTTTTTTGTACTTTTAATTTCTTATTTATTGGAGCCCTTAATGTTCTTTTCCAATTCTAAATAATTATGTTAAAATGTAGTTTCTAAAGTAGTTGTAGAATTAATAAAAATAAAATTACCTTCATATCTTTTGCTTTACCGGTTAGTGTATTATTTTCTGACTAAAATATATAATATAAGATTAAAATAATGGAATACATATTATTCGTGGAATGCAACCTGTTCTGCACAACCCGGTTGTTCTAGTTGTTCCGATGTAGTCTGCATGGGAGAATCCAATATGTCGTTCAAAATAGTAGGATCTGTGTAAAAAAAATATGTATGTTTTAACATTCTAATTATTCCAGTAAGTAGTAAGCCATGGGCGGACGGCGAACTGGCCATAAGGTTTACTGGAGGGAGCCCGAGCTAGTGACTTCTAGGGCCGATCGGTCCATCGATTTGTAACAAATAATGTTATTATAAATATAATGAAGTAAAACAAATATTTAAGAATAGAAAAGGACGACTATTATAATTTTAATATACTAATTTTATTGTTGTAATCAATTTATTTTTAAGGGGAGGAGAGGTATACATACATTCAAAGGGACATTTAGTAATAATTATTATAATCACTTTTTTGTAAGATTAGTCATTTTCATTATTGAAATCAACTTTATTGTAATTTCATTGTTGCAATCAAAATTATTTTTTAAAATCAAGAGATAAAAACAAGGCTATATATTCACAAGAGTTTTATATTAAATACTTAAATACGTTGCAGCAACATTGGCATTAAACAATGGTAAAACTGTCCGCGAAACTCAAAATGTATGGCTTCTATGGTGGCCGGTATGATTGGGGCCTAGTCACTAGAATGCCCGCTAAAATAAAAGTCCTAGTCCGCTCCTTGTAACAGTAACTACTAACTATACACATGTGTATAATTACCACTTAATTCAATGATTATATTGCTATTTGCTCGGCTATTTGCCAATTCAACTTCAATTTTCGCGTCAGACCCTACGGCTTGTAATCCTTCTGTTCTACAGTCAATTTCTCCCATTAATATTTCCTCGTAATCTTCAAATACAATTTTTTTTTGAGGACCCCCGCCAGTAATAAATATTTCCTTTTTAATTTCAGCATTTTTCTTCCTTATAGATTTTTTTACGGTTTCATATTTTGATTTTAAATTTTTTATATCCCGTGGTATTCCATTTGTTCCCGAATTAAATTCTTTTGCAATTTCTACCCATGCTTCCTCTTTATCTTTCCATGATATTGCATCAGTTCGCTTATTTTCAATTGTATTTTTATATTGTGTTACAATTGTAATCAAATGCCTTATCTCATCGTTTGTGAAATTGGTTGATCTTTGTCTCTTCATTTTATTGTCATCCATTTTCTGTTAAGTTTAAAAATATTACCTATTAAGTATTAATTAACAAAGTATATCACATAAATAATTACCTATATTACCTTTTTATCAATATTTTTGTTTGATAATTCCTTCTGACGTATGTCAAACACAAATGATGCACATAAATATACGAAACAATAAAAAAACAAAAATTCACTCAACGCAAACTTGATGTAATCAGAAAATATATATCTTTCATCTCTGTCTATCTTATTATTTTCAC
>OY720453.1:53439539-53457039 GCA_963082715.1 Harpalus rubripes | reverse complement strand
TATACATTTCTTACCTAGAATGAACTCTCAAAGAATTATGTTAAAAATAGTTAACCAAAATAACAATTTATGAAAAAAAAAATATAAAAACAATATTATGTTTTTAATATTTATGCCCGGTTGCAGAAACGTTCATCAACGCATTGTTCGGTTAGCGGTTCATCAAAACGAACAATGTAACGCGATTTTTTGACAATATATTTTGTACATTTAATATTAATGTTAAAAATAGAAATTCACATGGTTCGTATTTTTCGTGTATTCTCCTTTCCGAGCTTTTGCAACTGATTCCACTTAGAGCCTGGTATATTTTCAATAAAGAATATTCGTCAATTATTGCGAATATAAAAGAAAGATGCTAACATCATCCACTGGACTGATATCGTGATATGCAGAAACTTTCTTCTTTCCAATCACCCAAGTTTTCCAACTCTTTAATCGCAATTTCCATATATTGTGCACCTTATAATATTTAACTAATATTGTTAGAATACAATAAAAGTTTCGTATGATGTTACTATAGTTTTACCCTCTTGATAAATGCTTAGTTTTGTTTTTGCAGTAATCAACATATCATTGTTTTCACAAGTTGACAGAACTCCTGAATCATGTATTTATATTATAATAAATTCGTATAAAAAGACTTCTCCAATATTATTTCAAACAAATATTATACATTATAATATAAAACTAAGTATGATAAAATGGTCTACAGAAATCACGTATATTATGAGAAAAATTATATTTTCTGTCACAGTACCTTCGCTGGTATTTTGACTTTTTTGAATCACATATAACATTTTAAATAATTTCTTTATTCATTTCAATATACTATGACAAATAATATTCATATATAACAGCAAAAATCTCAAAATAAAATTGTAAATTGTATCACTTTCTCGAAATGTCAAAATTTATTAGGTACCACCACACCAACCAAAGTAGCCGTTAGAGGCGCTGACGCTCAAATTGTGCACATCGCCACACGTTATTTAAGGCGGATTCATGCAGTCATTTACATTTACGTTTAATTTACATTTAATTTAATTTAAAAGTTAAATGTATATAAACCAATGTAGGCATTCATGCACCATTTTAATTTACATTCTCATTTATCTCTCACTTTCATTTAATTTATAAGATAACCAACTTTCAACTTTTGAATATAAATGAAAATGAAAATTCATTACACATGCGGTGTTTTAAAACGTCAAAATTTTTGTTTCGAATTTTATCAAATGTCAAATACAAATCCTTGAACAAATCAACAAAAATGAATTTCGACGACGGTAAATTGGTCGATCTAGTGCAACCCAATGCACTCATTTACGACAAAACCGATCTTTTTAAAAAAAGGGATGCAAGAAGAAATATTTGGAATTTAATTGGAGCAATTGCTTAAAGAATGGCTACGGTTATCAATGAAATATAATTTGTATATTTATATATGCAGTTCAATTAATCTTAATAAATTATCAAATAAATTTGGTGTCATTCTTGCATATATAAAAAAAATGATCATGGCCATATTCTTTTATGAATTTTAGCAAATTATTATAAAACCCTATTTTTTGGCGACACCCATTCATTGGACGTACCGCGAATGATGTCGTTTCTTTCTGTGTTTTTTATAATATATAAATTCAAAGCTAACGCCAATTCTTCGTCCTCACTATCGCTTTCTTTAAAGATTTATTTAAAAATTAACTTTACAAACCGAACTTTTCAATGTCAATATGCACATGGATTCATTTTTCATTTAATTTATGTTTGTATGTCTGCTTGAATGACACATTTAAAAAGAGATAAATGATAATTAAATGAAAATTAAATTAAATGTAAATGGCTGCATGAATCCGCCTTTACATAAGACCATTAACACTAAGACCCTGTATTATTTAGACTGTTACAAATTTTAGTGTTGATTTCTAGATAAATATAATTTCATTAATTATTAAATTAGAGTGTGATCATTGAACATACCTACGTTACTGTATTCGTTAGTTTTCATGGAATACTTTATTTTATTCAGAAATAAAACAAAACACTCTGTATATGAAATTTGCAATTTTTAGAAAAAGAACTATTTTTAATATTTGAGAAAGAACTTTATTTCTTGAGATTACTATTACATACATTTAAACTATTTCTAATTCCTACACATCTTAGTAAAGACTACGTATTTAAATATATACAATAATAGGCTACTTACGTGGTACTGAAAATCTGATATTTATCACAAAATAACTAAAGTAAAGTTGAAAACGTATGTATAAATAGATATTATTTTATTTTTAAAAAATTATGTTTTTTAATACATTTAAAGATTTTCTTTGACATCATTATTTTGAACTGGAGAAAGGGATGCATATTTAAGAATGTAACCTGCAGATGGCGAGCGAGTGCGAGTTTTAATTTGATATTGACAGTTCATTTTTCTGTCACTGTCTCTCTTCTTTATTATTTACAATTTGCGTGGTTTCTGTTACATTTATTATGTATTTCGATTTGTTAAACAGTATTTTAACTTAGCTCGTACAAGATTAAAATGACAAACGAAAATATTAACCTCCAAACTATTATTCAAACGTCAAACATATGATCTGTCATGTTTAAATTACCCGCACATGCTGTTGCTATTGGACGTACAGATGTTATTGCTTTACGGCCATTCATTGGCTCGGCATAATTCTACATCATACATGGCGGTAATTTAAATATTAAAATTTCATGAATTTTTTTCTGGCCAATTAATGAAAATTTTGCCAAAAGAAAAAAATATGGGTAGCAAGTATTTATCGTCTCTTCAAAAATATTAAATAAAAAAATCTGATGTGGACACCACACAACTCTCTTGTACGCAAGACCAATATGAAGATGAAGTATTGGCGAAGAAAATGAACTCGTAGCCGCCTGGTGGCAAAATTATAAAGTTGCCAGAAAAGAAATCAAACTGTTGTGTTTACGGTTGTCATACTGCCCTTTAAGCAATATTGCACTTCAAATCAATATACATTTCAAAATATATAAACTTTATTTGCTTATATCCCTGTCTAACACACTACAAGTTTTGACAGTTACTCTTCTCGCCGGCCATTTTCTAAAATCGGTGCTGCCTCTATCGGTCATTTTCGTTGCCAATAGACTCAATTATAAAATTGCACGTATTTGACATTAACATCTATTATTTATTTATTTTTGTTATTTTTTGTCCTAATCCATAGCAAGCTTCATTACAAAAACCAAAGAGTATATAAGTTTTAAATTTACATATCTCGCTTATACAAAGGGCTAATTTAATAATACTTAATGTGCTAGACGCAGAATTTAATTCTCTAAAATTCTTATTTGAAGCATTTATTTCTAAAATCAAAATGAAACCATTTTATTCAAGAAAAACTGTTAACAACTTCAGGTAATATATCACTTCCGGTTAGTCTGCTATGTTATTCCAATTGATATAAAAGTCTTATATACTAAATTTGAAAAGTTTTGGATTATATTTTAATATAGTTTTTCTTTAAAATCTATTATGGGCTTCAAATAAACTACCTTTTCTGGAAATTATGTAATGACCAAAAAGGGAGGTGCACAACTAGATGTTATAGAAGTCCTAAATACAAAATTTCAACTTTCTACGGCTTACCGTTTTTGAGTTATGCGAGATACGTACGTACGTACGTACAGACGTCACGACGAAATTAGTCAGAATGGATTCAGGGATGGCCAAAATGGATATTTCCGTTGAAATCTGGAAGCCGAAATTTTTCGCGAATACAATACTTCCTTTACTTTGTACAAGGAAGTAAAAATGGCACGCAAGTAGCCCATTGAAGTAACAATAACCTAACGATGATTGTGTATGTAATATGGAAGAATGGAGTCGGAATTCCTCGGACCAAATTTTACTTGTATGAAATGGTGTGAATGGTCAACCTATATCCTACAAGTGATCGACATCTAATAGTAACTTCCGCTGTATTTATATTAGTATATTAAAACAGTAAACTATTCATAAACGAAAATGTTATAATTAGCACAAATATGACAAATTAACATTTCATATTTCATTTATGAAAATAAATAATTATATTACTGAAAACAAACTTCAATCCTGTTCATTATTGCTGGCTAATATATTCACAATCCAATCAGTGTAATAGCTAATTCGAGTAAAAAGTACGACTGGACCACCACAAACAACACCGTCATCCGCAGGTACAACGCTTGCTATACCAGTAATGTAGTACTTGGTATCCTTTGATGTCCATGAAAATGCTATCCCACTACCACTGTTGGCCAGGCAGACATTACTTTCTATAAATAAAAGAAGTATAGAGAGATAATTAAAGTATTTGAATCCAAAAACATACAAGTGCCATTTTTCGGTTTATATTATATTTTTCCAACACCTACGTATAGACACTACATTAACGATTAGGATGGATTAACATTTTCTTTAATCACATAGTCCACGCGCGATATTTTTTGTTTTTAACCTGGCCGCTTTGGGTATCTTGAAAAGTGTAACTACTACATACAATAACTTTGTGTAATAAATATGTATTATAGGGTAATTTTTAGTGATAAGGGATTTTTTTCATGATTCTTAATATATTTATACCTTTATTACCTTTGTTGGCGAGAGTTATAAATGAAAGTCTTTAATATCCCGAAGTTTACCAATTACACCGAAGTTATACCATTTATAATTTACTTCAAGATCATTTCTTTGACTTCTAACATTTCTGCAATTACGACTACAATAGCGAAAACCGTATATGGTGAACTTATAGCAATAGAAAATAGGTTTTACTTACAAGCTCTTTCGGTTCATAATCGCTTACACGACGATTATATAGAGAATTGATCTGGAAAATTTACAATTCGTAGTATTCATACCGATTTTTCTAGGTATACTTAAAAGAGCCGTACTTGTTAATATTGCAATATCAATAACAATGCATAATGCAGTTTTCCATGGGCTCAATTCGAAAGAAAAATGTGTCACCCAACTTAAGTTCAACTGTTGTGGATCTTGTACGTACTGAAATCTCCAACATTGGACAGTTGCAATGGAAGAATTGTATTGAGCATACAATAGAAGAAGAAGGAAGATAGGTATTTAACCAGCAGCTCAGATATTAATCCATGATCCACGATGATATATCAGAATTATTTTATATTAATTTATATTTAATAATTTCGACAAGTGGTTAATAGGCCTCTTGGGAAAACCCTCCACTATAAAAAGGGTTAACGAGCTGAAAACTACCTCTGGGGAGTTTCGGAAACTTGCTTTTGACAAAAAAAGTCTCTATTATACTTAATATTAAATATATGAAAAATAATTTTATCACAATTATCAGCAAATAGTGGAATATGGCCTCGAGTAACAGCATCCAGTGAAACAATTTGTTAGTGGTTGCTCTTGCAAGGCATTTTTACTTTAAAAAAAATCCACAATGAATATTACTCAGGTCAGTTTTCTATATAGTCGTTATGTAAGCGATTGTGAACAGAAAGAGCTTGTAAGTAAAACCTATTTTTTCTACTGAAGTGAGTACTTGACGTATCATAGACTACGTTTATCTCGATGTTTGAAGACGCTTGAATTTAGTAAATCCCTTTTCAATCTTCGAAATAAACGATTGAGATTAATATTTCAATCCGCTTGAAAATGTCAAGTCAAGCCTATAAAATAACAGGCTTGGACTTATGAACCGGCTTGACTTCTGTCGAAATAAACAGTGAAGCTTCAAATAATGGAACTACGCATGCGCACATCCGCAATATGATGGAGTGTTAATAAATTCATATCATTTGGTTATTTGTATTTTACCTCATTTTATAAAAGTCGTCGCATAAAATTTAATAAAATTGTCCAAAAGCGAAATATTTGAAGGGATGAAGAAACAAATATTTTTTTTGAAAGAAAAGTCAAATAACAACTTGACAATTTTTAGATTTTGAGGTTACATGTCCAGCATGAGATTAGATCATATACCTTTCCCTGTCTGTCTGCATAATCTAGTATTTAACTATCTTTGTTTAGTCGATACGAATTTAAAGAAGATTGAAAATAAGTCAATCCTAAATTCAATTCGCTGAGATAAACCAATAGGATTTTTCAAGTCATGATAAACTTGAAGCCGCTTGAATTGTCGAGATAAACGTAGTCAATTTTTATGTGTGAAGTTTGATCTTTTGTACACGGTGCGTGAAGTAGTGTGCGTAAAGTAAATAGTTCAGTTTTGACATGAATGAATATCTTTGTATATATATACTATATTATTCACGAAAGATGACTATTCAAGGTCAGTTGTTCGAAGAAGGAATACACATCACTTTGTAGCAGTAGCTTAGTAACATTTAGAATTAGAAGGAGAAAGATTATTTGACCTATGTCTATTTAATTTATGTGGTGTGACAGATATACGTAAATAGTGGCATTGCTTTTTAACACACTAAAAATAATAATGACATATGTCGTAGAATTGCAGATACCTAATTATCTACTACACTGCCCTCTGTGCTGATGGTTACCCAGTGGCGTTGACGTTTAGATAAAATTATTATTTCATGGTTTATGTCAAGTCTATGATTTTGTGTTTTGTAAAGACATAAATGAAGAACATAAATCTTTGAGAAAAGCATTATTTAAAACGAAACATAATTTTCAAATAAATTACTTTTATTTTTTCAGTTAAAATGTGTCCATAAATATTTCATATTGCACGCCTATGCATACCGAATGCAGTGAAGTTATATGCAAGTAATATTATATCAGACGCCTCATAAATGACCTTGAATAGTCATCTTTCGTGAATAATTGGCGAAAAAATTCAAAGTGGGTGACGCCTGGTGGCAGAGTTGTGAACTAGAGGAATAAGGAAACGTTGATAGCATACATTTAAACGTATGTAATTTTAAACAGGTTTAATTTATATTTGTTGTAAAAGAAAATGACATATATAGTGTCTATTACATTTTCAGGTTTAAATAATGATCAGTAAATGCCATAAATACTGCTCAGTGCCACAATGCAGTAATTGCAAGTCAAAAAGTGTAAGTTTACACTATTTCAAGTGACAAAATATGATGTTGAAATTTTCTTCCCATATAGCTTTGACATCTCTAGTCGGCTCTATTTTTTCTTTTTTAAGACAGGATGGCAAAATTCTTCTAATTTTATAGCCAAACTATACTGTTTATCATCCTTTTTAACAAGTTCTCCCCTTACTTATTCCAAGTCGGTACAACTTAATTTTTCTATTTCTTCTGCTCTGTAATACACAAATCCATAAACAAATAAATTAATAACGTAATAATAATGATAACTTTTGTTGTAAAACAATAAATATAGTTTTGATTTTTACAAACCTGTTTATATGCAACAAAACTGTAACAATATGTTTACATTTGCCTCCCAATCCTGCTCTACAACTAAATTTTGCTGTCCAGTAATTTATATTCTCATTTAATAAAATTTCAATCGTATGAGGATCTCCACTCAAATGACTGGTTTTTAAACAAGATCCCAGTATTGTACCTGATCCATCATCTTTTTTTCCACAAAGCAATGCATGTCCTGCATTAAAAACTGCTTCGCCTTCCTTTATAGAACGTGCAGACGCAATGTGTTCAAAAATATCACCTAACTTTATGTTAATTTTCTCCATATTAAATACTTTGCACTTTGATATGCATATTGCCAGCAATAAGGAATGAGAGAACTCTCCTTATTCCTCCGCCATCTTGCTACCGTCCGGCCTGCCACCTATAGTTCAGTTTTTTCGCCAATAGTTTACGTAAATCATGTGTTGGTAAATGGTCTGGAGAAATGTCAACTTCATGAGAAATGTGTTATTAATTTAAAAAATAAAATAAAATTTTGTAATTCTAAATTTACAGCTTTGTGTCAAAAATAAATCCAAGTCCAATAAGCATTCAAAAGCTATAAATAAAAAATTCTGAAATGAAAAATTTTATTCATTATTTTAAATATTACAAACTAATTGTATTTTAATAAAACAAAGCTGTAACGTTGATAACCAGGGGTACACAAGTCGATAATACAGAGGTTTTAAGTTAAAATTATGACAATGTGAAGAAAAAATTATATTTTATTGCAAGGTCATAGAAAAAATATAGTAAGTAACACGTGTGTGAAGCCTATTTTACATTCGGGTGGCTTGAGACACGAGCCTCATGTAAAAATTTCAGCTTCACACACTTGCCACATAATATACTATTCTATTGCTATAAGTTCACCATATGCGGTTTTCGCTATTGTAGTCGAAATTGCAGGGATTATAAAAGTCAAAGAAATGATCTTGAACTAAACTATACAGTTATCGAGATTGATATCACTTTCTGTGGAGGCTCATGGGTCAAACAACTTAAAGTGAAAAATGTGTAAAACAAGAACATACGTTTAATTTAATTTTGGGTTTTAAATTTAAACGCCGATCTTTTGACTTGAAAATAATTGTAATTTTTATACGTTTTAAACATAAGAAATTACGTTCACAGCAACATTGGTTATTGGTATTGTTGCTACTAATACAAAAAGTTTATAAGCTTCTGAAACGCAATAATAATTTTCATTAAAAATATTATATTATATTATCAGTTTTCGAGTTCAAATTGTGTGAGCCCAGCAGAACTGCAGACAAAGGCGATACAAATTTCTTTCTTGCTTTGTATGATAGTATACTTTTCGATTCCAATTAGGCGCTTTTGGGGTTTTTAAGAGCATATTTTCTCTTGTAGTTAGTAAATAAATAAAATAGCAATTTTGTATGGTATGATAAAAGAAAACATTTGATATTACAAGGTAAGGTAGGCGTCGCTAGGGTACCTTTATAACCAGGGTATGGCCATGGGCCAAGATCGCCGCCATTGTCGGTAATTGATTTTCCTATTTATTTGTAATAAATGTGATATTATATTATAAAATAATATTAAATTATCACACTGTGAATTTATAAAGGTAAGAAAAATTAATTTATTTAAGAGATACACAATTATTATTAAGATATACATTTAGAGGTTATGTAGAATATATGACATGGGTTGTTATTATCACATCTAATTTAATATCTGTAGTTCTTATTTACATAATAATTGTATATTCTAAACTTACCTTTTAAAAATTTAAATGATTGTGCTTAATATTGGTAATTTTTAGTTGTTTTCAGTGACAGTAATCGTGATGGGTATCTTAACAAACTACACAAGTAAATAAGATAAAATATATTACTTACACATTAAATACATATTAAAATGATAATTAAATGTGTTTTTCATTAAAATAAAACAAATAGCCACGAAAATACATAATACTTTGCGCAAGAGCAACACATATAACAGATGTCCCGGTAATGGCGGACAAAACGTGAGCCACACCATGGCCATACCCTGGTTATAAAGGTACCCTAGGCGTCGCCTACTTTACCTACCTGGGCGAGTACTTTGGATATTAAAAATGCTTCAATTTTCCTTTATTAAATAATTTTTTCTAAGTAAATGAATTTATTTCAAAATATTGAAGCAAATAGAATAGTAGCAAATGAAGGAATGAATTAAGTCTTACTGTTTGTGTAACCAACGCAGAACTTATCCGGAGTAACCCATCGTAAAAACTGCTGAGAAACCATATTTAAACAGGCTGAAGTTTCTATATAAGGAAGGATCAATCGGCTTAAACTATCATCAGGTGCTGATCCCCGTACAACGACCTAAGAATATAATTATACTTTATTAAAGATTTGTATTCTACGGTAATCCCTAGCATAATACAGTAATTATGCATAGGATTACGTTGTAACACGAAGAAAAAATGTTATAAAGATTTAATCCTAGATGGTATCAAATTTTACATTAAGATTAGGGTCTTCCCCGAATATTAATACTAGATAAATATAAAACTATATACCGCTGAAAGGCACATATCAAACGTCCGCAATATTATAATGCAGACTTATAATAATATATTTAAGTTGTACGGCGTCACCTGTGCGCAAGCACTAAAGTCTATGATTCAATTAATTATATTGGCCAAAAAGCTTCAGAGAAAGGGAATATAATGCATTACTCACATATATTTTGAAATGCCGTGGTTAGAAATATAGTGTACTGCCTTTATACATATGCCATACCAGACATAATACAAAATGAGTAAGGAGATGAATAAAATTCTACTAAATGCACTCCTTGCTAACAAGTAGTGACATCCTATGACGAAGTAGGTAAAAACGGCACAATATGGAGTCAAATCAGTACACTATATTTATAACCAAGGTACACATTTTAAATTTGCATGTAGCCGCACTTCCTGTACGCGTTCTTGTAGCTAGGGAGCTGGTGGCAATTTCGGTATATGATTTGATCGTTGTTAGGAATGACAGGTAATAGAGTTTTGAAGCTTGTGAACAGGATAAGCAAGGAGGCCAGGTCGGGTGTTGCTGCTTTTTCGAAAAAACAATTTTCAAAATTGCAAAATATATAACCTCTCCTAAATTATTTTATCGTGTCTGCCATTTAGTTATTATGTTAAATTGACTATATAGATACTAAAAAAACATATGCCAGACAAATAGGACGCTGCGTTTTTTTTTTTAAAAAAATGCTAATTTGTAAAAAATAAAAGCTACATTAAATTATTTGATCGCCTTTCACTTTTTTAAAATTTGTTCGTTTTTGTCTCCAGAACAAGAAAAAAATTATGCCAGACACGTGTCACTGCTTTTAGAAGATATTCATAAAAATCTCATACAAAAATGAGAAAATACAAAAATTAAATATTATTAAATTTATTCAATATCACTTCCCCCAGACACACTTTCTTCATCTCCACTAAAATCAGCCTCTTCATTCATTAAAATACTATCGCCTTCTGAAATGAATAACACATTGCAATTTTCTTGACATTTAATTTAATCAATTAAACACAAAAAAACCCTGTTTGTTCATCCTGTGGTAGTTTTAGTAAAAAATCCTTGTATGACAGAGGTACTTGGTCCCCTTCATACCATTTAAAATTTAATGTGTTCTCATTTTGGAGCCACCCGTAATCTGTAACTTTGTGGCTATTGGGGCCCTAAAGGAACGCGTAAGTGCGCCGAGCCGCCGTGCGCGTGGGATTCCATTGTTACGTCAATTGGAGCTAGCCTTTAATTGTATGTTAGTGGGATAATAATCTACCCATTAAGGAGTGTAGCCACCCAGAAACTAGGTTTGTAGATACAATGGTTTGCGAACCACTGCGATTTTAAGAAAACCGCGCCAATGATTTATACAACCCACAATAACTCGTGTCGTGCCTCCAAGGCATTTCTTAGTGGCTACATCTCTTAATCGCTAGTCCTAGTAACATGTGAGCCAAACGGCTTGCTTGCATCACAAAATGCAGGGTGGAGGAAAATTTTCGCCTACATCAATATTTCTGCGATATGTGCGTGTTTTGTCATTTTCCAAATATTCTGATATTTTCACTGCTCTGTAGTTCAATAAGTATAGCCCACAGAAAAAAATCATAAATATAAAAGTTGTAGAAAATTTTGTATTCTATAATATTGATAATAACAACTTTTACTCTGTGATGTATAGAAACAGAAGAATTGAGGAAAAACCGAAAAAAGACCTAAAATTTCGTACTTTTTCCCCTATAACTCTGGTAGCACAGGGTTATCGTTTCTTCAAAATTGGTTTCATATCACTGGCCTTAGTCATTACAACATATCCAAAAATTATAAATACCCGACCTTTTGCCAAGAAAGCAGGCTCTATTGTACATATTGACTGGATTATTACGGTAGCTACAAAAAAATCTTCTGGCTTTAGAAAATCAGTGATACTAATGTCTGGCATAGCAATATTCATAGTTTTAACATACAATAGAACAATTTAGCCCAGAGCCAGAAATGATCAAATAATTTAATGCGCCGTTTATTTTTTGCAATTTTGGAAATTCGCCTCATTATCGCAGTAAAAGTAAAATGGCAGATTATTGTTTTCTTGTTGTTTGACATTATTAACATTTCGTGTAAATTTTATTGACGAGCAAATCATTTAAATTTTAATACATCAAAAAGTTAAAATAAAAAATGAATTACTCATTAATGCAGGGACATACACGTCTGGCGATGAGATTTATCTGAAGGCCTTCTTAAGGACCATAACTTAAAAAAAGTGCCAAACGCGATCAAATGACTTAGGGACTCTTTTTATTTTTACATGTTTAATTACTTATTAATTAATAATGCAGCAATAATGGTTTTGCAGTTGTTATTAGTGGTTCTTATAATCAAAACTTCAATATTTTCAACTCCTGCAACACGATCAAATGACTTAAAAATTTCTACCACCACCTCCCTAACTATTGAGCGACTGTACACTTTGTTGAAAAGGACAGAGATATGTTTCGGACACGTTCCACTCATACGAGGGATAGGGATTCAGCGACATATGAATACAGTGCTTGTCACGAGTGATGGCGAGCTGCCGCGGATACCATACCACACCGTACTTAAACACAAGGCCCGTACCACGTTCACGGTTTTAACTAAAACACTGTTTTAAGAAATGTCAAATTCAAATTTCAATATTTAATTTCTCCCTTATGTTTAAAGAACGATTTTTTTAAAAATATTTGCTTGAATACAAACTATGTTCTGCTTTAAAATCATGTTTTGATAAATTTTATATTATTTATTATTATTATTAAATAATGAAATTTGACATTTCTTAAAACAGCGTTTTAGTTATAATGAGGCGCGGGCAGACACGTGACTTTGACAAGTGCTTGTAGGGCCCCTCAAGGGTGCCAAGTATAGTATACAGCTTGTGTAACTTGCCTGTGTTGCCAAATCAATTTAAGCGTAAAATTAATAAATAAAATTGTAAAACTAGTTATTATTAATGAATATCATGTTGTTTTATTTTCTAACACATAAACTTAATTTTTAAAATATTTTATATAAAAATAGAGCGATTAGTGCTGCCATCTACGAAATATTCATTAATAATAACTAGTTTTACAATTTTATTTATAAATTTTACGCTTAAATTGATTTGGCAACACAGGCAAGTTACACAAGCTGTATACTTGGCAC
The DNA here is from genome assembly GCA_963082715.1 of Harpalus rubripes. NCBI lineage: Eukaryota > Metazoa > Arthropoda > Insecta > Coleoptera > Carabidae > Harpalus > Harpalus rubripes. Next base: position 53,443,921 of record OY720453.1, on the reverse strand, counting down.
CCTTGAGGGGCCCTACAAGCACTTGTCAAAATCACGTCTCTGCCCGCGCCTCATTGGTGTAAAAAATTTCTGTAGCGTGCAAGTTATATAACTTAAGAAAAGTGTAAACATAATAGTATATTGTGTAACAAGACGGAAAGTAAGCGATTCGCGCAAGGCAAGTTGCAACACGAGCCGAAGAGGCCCGAGGCTTACCGAGGGTCGCATTAGGAGAGTTTTTGGGCAAGTTAGACAAAATAGTTATTTGTATATCAAAGCCGCGATATTACACTTTAGCGTAACTAGATAAAAATTGACGCCGAGGCCGCTTGCGGCCGAGGCAAGACAATCTCGAGGGCGCTAAAGGATTTCGCGGACAAGGTGTACGCAACCGCAAAAAATATGTAATTACAAATTTTATTAATTATAAACAGTTTCATTGTAAACAGAAAGTTAGCTTTCAAGGTGACTATGGGATTGCCATTTGATAAACAAAACCATGTAATTCTCAAGTGTCAAAGGGATTGTTTACCTAATTTCGCGGCTGTTATCATGACAACGGCCGCAAAATGAGGTCGCGGAATCCAATTTCGCGGCCTGTATTTCGGCTGCGAAATGCTTATTTCACGTCCGGCTCCACAAAAAAAATATTAATACGACACTGACTCGAAACTAATTTTGTGCTTAGCCTTCTCGTGACAAGCATTGTAGTTTTATACGTACATATGTATACCAGAAAAGTGAAACGATCAAATATAAGCGCCAAATTCATAAAATGCAGGGTGAACTCCCTTAACATCCGGTCGGGACTATTTTCAGTTCACAATGCTGAAAACATAATTTTGATCCCCGTGTATTTCTTACGAGAGAAATGTTTGCTCAACTTTAAAAGCCGAGAATGGGAAACCTCAGAAAATTAAATGTCTTATGTAAAGCATTATATTTAGCGCCTAGGCCGATCCTTTATTTCCAGACTAGTACAATAATATTGACAAGAACTGTGCACAGTTTATAATTATTTAAACAAACTTACAACACTACAAAATTCAATGAACGTATGTCTCGATTTGATCATACAACTTCATAGTTTCTGTTGCACCTGACGGCTGAGGGACTACCAAAGATATACGTTATTTTGGCTTGAACCTAGCATATTAATTTCTAATAATTTTCATACTTTACCTTTTCTAGAGGATTAAACTGCTGCAGTCTATTATTAAATAAACAAACTATCGAATTCTTAACAACTGTTGCTTAATTTATTTTTTTACAAAATATCTTTTTACCTCCCGCTACCCTTGGTAAGGTAAGATAACCGGAAGAGGCACTTTACTTGAAGCTCAAAATAGTTTTTCTTCGAAAAATACCTTTAAATGTTATTTTTTCGATATTTATGTTATTATAAAATTAAAGATTATTAAATTTTCTACAGATTTGAATTAATACTTTTTCTACATATTTTATGGATAAATTTTTCAAATTATGTAAAATTGAAATCCCAGAGCCTCCGCGTTAAACAGACAAAACTCCTTGGTTACGCAGTTATTCAAATGTATGTAACTGACAGACAAATGTCACTGTCAAAGAACTAATCATTTCAAATTAATATTAGTAACTTTTTAAAAAGAAAAAAGTAAATAGAATAATAGGACAGGAATTCAATACAGTTTTTAGCATAAGTAAATATACAGGTATATATTGCTTGAATTTTAAATAACATGCAGGTGAGAGTAATAAATTCCCTTCCCCTAAAGATTCTTGACCAATAAAATCAAATATAAGTAGAGTTTGCGCATTGAAATTTGTTTTATCTAAAGGACAGAGATATTATGTATGTCTGCACCCTAACCTTCGCTACGGCTTTTGTTTGCATGTCAGCGGTATATTTAGTGTGTTTTCTGTGTTATATGTAATATGCACCATGTTGTGAATGAATTGAATGCAATTCTCTTATCGTATTGTAAAAGAACAGTGTATACAGAAGACACCTGTAATTTAAATCAAAATACCTTTCCTTGTGCACCGGACTGAAGAAGTTCTCTTTCGAAATTCCTATTCCAATCAACACAGATTGGAAGCACTGTTTCTGTTAACTCAAATGGTTTTGTCACAACGATAACAGCAATATCTGCCACAAAATTATTCACAATTCCTTTATAGCGTGGCGGAATGTAAATTTCTTTTGTCTAAAAAAATACATTTACAAGATTTCAGTATGAAATAATTTGAAGTAACTTGCTTGGCGCATTTGTGCATTGGGATCTTCAGATGAATTGTAAGTGCTATGAGATTTCCCAGCTCCTATATAGTATTCATTTATGGGATATAGAGCTCCATCGGTTGTAGTTAAACAATGCGCGGCTGTAAAATTAATAGTTAATATGAACATATCCTGCATCATACGAGTAGAATTCAAAAAATAACAGCAAAACAACAAATGAGACCTTAACCACGGCACGCCACGGTGTATAAATATGTACTGTATCTGGTTTATGTTGACGACTTACAATCCAATCATCTATGTAAAATAAGTTTCTTGTTGTCATGATAATATATGATGATTGATGTGTGTCAAATAATTCAATATAAATAAGTCAAATATATTTTTTTAAAAATCAGTAGACTATGTATGAAAAACAAATCTGCTATTTGTCAAATTGAATTATTTAGGATAGAAATCAAATAGAACACTGTTTATAACGTTATTAACAAATATTTGTTTCATTTTAATTAAAACTCAATTAATTTCATAGATAGCTTACTGAAAAATAACTATTAAAATCAAATTTATTTAAATTTCAATGAACCTTTTCAATTTAAAAAGATAGAAGATATGCGCAATAGACGATAGGTAATAAGCAATATGACATCTGGTGGTATTTTGAGGAACTATAGTTAACGGGATAATTTGTACATTTGTTTGACTGTATAAACACAAGTCTTATCTATTATGTTCCTAATATTTGCGTTTAGGTATATAATATGTCTTAATATTGCACAAGTAATGCATAAATGAAATAGACCATTTCAGAAATTCAAAGCGCATGCGCCAAGTGTTAGACTGCGACAAAAGTTAGTGCCGATTGCCGTATACCCGTCCTTGTTTAAATGACAGTTCTGTCAATTTTACCAGTTTTGTTTTTGTGTTGTTGGTTTCGGTTTTCAAATAAATATGACGGGTACTAAACTTGGTCTACAAAATATTGCCATTTGAAATGTTTTGCCTGGTTTAGAAATAAAAAGTTAGGTTAGGTATAGCAATACAATTTTTTATAACTGATTGATGAATGTACTTCATTTTTTCACATAGTAAAATAAGTTTTTATTTGTAAAATAAGAATTGAAAACATATCTTATACTCAAATTCATATTAACAACTTCTGTGTAGTTCTAAAGTTTAAAACATAATACCGGGGTCGCGTATAAATTTGAAATGCCGCCATTTACGGCACTAACTTTTTAGTTCAAAAAGTAAATCTAATGGTCGCTTAAATTTCTGAAATGGTCTATTAGTAAATGTCAAATTATCCCGTTAACATTAGTACTTTTAATAGACATTTTGGCGCTACGATCTTATTTTCCATCGCCTATTGGGATTTTCAAATAAGGAAACGCTAACTAGCGGCAAATATTAGAACTGCAAACAGTGGTACACATTTGACATTTACATGGAACTACAACTATATGACTACAAAAACTCTATTATACGTACTTGAATTATAAATACAAAATACTAATAAATGAGAAAATAATACGAAAACTAAAGAAATACAATTGACAGAAACGCTACGTTGACACACGTTAACAAAAAGTGTACCAGTGTTTAATGCGATCAGCGCCATCTCTTGATACTTGAAAATCCAATAGGGATCCGCGCTTAGTAAGAACAATTGAAATCTATGACGTTTGTATCTAAAAAAATTTGACGTAGAATGTGAGAAAAATCTTTGACAACTTTAAAAAGCTTCTCGGAAAAAGTTAAAAAACCTTTTATTGGAGCTAAAATGTATAATGATGCAAATTTTCACCGGGAATACAGGTATTTAATGACTGCAATATTTTTGACGTTTCATTCGACAGACCAACTGGCAGTTGTTCGCGCCATTTTCTTACTATTTGCAGCGATAGAAAGAGATTGAAAAGGTCCATTGAATTTTTTTCAATATTTATTTTGTCAGGATATAAAATAATCACATGGTTGAAATGAATAAAAAATACTCTATCGAAGGGCCTAAAAAATATACAGGGTGGTGACCGCGACCCCGGAACATAGGAATTTAACATGTAAAATCATACTTTTGTAATTTCCTGCTTCCCTAGTTGTTTTAGGTAAAAATGCTTCAAATAAAAGTTGAAGAGCTTAAAATTCTGCATCTGAATCACATACATACATACATACATAC